>JAJHUR010094556.1:0-10120 GCA_027495735.1 Lutjanus campechanus | reverse complement strand
ATCTCGACATTTTTCCAGGTGTTCTTTAAAACTCCACTCACAGTTTAGCATTATAAGGTCCAAGTCTTTTTCTAACGCTGCTGATACTCTAAACATTCCTAACATTACTGCTGAAGTGTAGATCTCAAACAAATGCACGGTTTTGTAACAAATTAATTGCATTCCTGACTTGTGGTGCTAGCATTAGAGCGAGATACAGTAAATATCAATGATCATTCTAGGTCAGTCACGATTCAGTGTGAAATAAACTGTTGATGACAGTTCATGAGCATTGTGTTTGGGTTTTTATTTTTTAACCATATTACTGTAGCAACGTGGCTCTCGGGATGACAGTGTTGTTCGTTGGTCCACCACTTAAGTCCAGGCTGAAATATTCCAACAACCTTTTGATGGACTGATGTGAAATCGTGTAGACATTCCCTGATCCCCAGAATTTTTCTCTTTAATTCGAGCCCTCAACTATTATACCTGCACATTATACATTATACCTGCTAAACATCAGGTTTTCATTGTGATCATGTGAGAATGCTGACATTAGGACGACTAATCACTATTTCCACGATTAATTAATTAATCATTTTAGTTTGGTTCCTAACAATAAATCCCCATGAATCGTACACACTGGACCTTTAAGCCTCTTTACAAAGAAATGAACAAGCGTGACATTGTGGTTTGGTTTCAGGATCTCTCCAGCTTTATTAAAATAAGGGACTTCTTTTTTGTCAAAGGTAGAAACAACTTTGGCACGGACAACAAAGTACAAAAATAGAACAGTTCAAATTCTCACATCCCAGTTCACACATTCACACGTTGAGATTACAGGGATAAATTAGTAAAAAGACAATAGAGTTCAGAACGTGTCAATCACACACAGTGCGACCCCTCGGTAAGAGAAGAAGGGCTACAGAAGAGAAAAGCACATTTTCATGGACAAACATTTGTTAATGACTACGTTGACTACATTCTTTAACACAGTGCTTACTTTCTGACAGTTTCTGCTCTTTGATTAGGAAACGTTTCTGTATATTTAAATGGAAAACTAATGCCAATTTGACAAAAGTGTAGAGATCTGACTGGTAACAAGTCCTAAATAACTTCCACACAAATAAGCGGAGGGAAATGTTGCACAAAAGGAAAACAGTAATGGCAGAAGTTTAAAGACCTGACAGTCAACAGTGAAAAGACTTTTGGCTTTAAGAAGAGGATCACTTTGATCAGGCAGCAGGGCAGTTTAACATCTTTTAGCTAAACGTGCGTCAGAAAGTGATAAGGCAGTTAGTTCAGTCGCAGACAGCATTGCTTCTACAGGGTGAGACAGTGCAGCGATTGGACGGTGAAGGAGCAAAGCAGACGCCAGATGACCGATCCTTTTACTCCCGGGGATTCTGAGGAACGTGTGCGTCTGCCAGCAGGTCGGGTCGGAGGCACTCGATGGGGCAGTGGATGTTCTGGAGGAAGATTTGAAGAGGTGAGATCACATGACCAGGTCCAAACAATCCCCAAGGTTTGGGTCAGATTACTTTGAAATGTAGGCGGTTACTACAAATTACATGGTGGTTTCTTTAATTAGTAACATGCACTGGATTACAAAAAATTTTATCTAATCTTAATACTTTAAGATTACTTCAAAGTCGAACACTTAAAGTTCCACAAATGTTATTTTTTTCTCTTTAAACATCTCAAAACATTTTCATTGCAAATAAAATGCATTTTTGCATACAGTTCTTTTTTCTCGTGTCGGGTCTACCACAAAGTGCAGCAGTTGTTGAAGAAACTTGGAATACCAGCTGTGATTTTCATGAGTTAATAGAACATTTGATGACATGAAAAAAGATTAACTATTTTAAAATTGGCGTATTTTAAAGACATAATAAAAATGTAAGTAATCAAGTAATCCTTGGCAATTTAACTAATTTAGTAACACTTTTTTCAAATGTGAGTTGATTAGTTATTTTTTTTATAATTGACTGTAATCCAGATTATATGTAATGCATTACTACCTGACCTTGTTGATTACACCTCTTAGTTTTCCAACTTAGGTCATTTGATTTGCATATTTAATGCTAATTAAATTATTATGAAACAGACAAAAATAAATAGGTCTGAAGAATAATTTGTTTGATCCGGTTGATGCTGTTGAAAATACAAGAACAATATATAGTGTACACAAATTTTGTTTTACAGCTTGACAATTTCAGAACCAAAAAATTGTGTCAAGGTGCAAAAGATGCTGAGAAACCCTATGTCACATCTTAATCAAAAAAATATGTATTGAAATTGGTAACACTTCATTTGAATGGGTGAGCATAATACTGCTATGACACCTGTTGTGAACATGAAGGAGTCCTCATAAATGGTGGTTCGCCTACGTTGGCAGCAAGTAACCTAGCTAACCACTATCTGACTGTGTGACTCTGTGAATTACGTCAAACTGACCATATGACATTTATGACACAGTTATAATTGTTTTATGACGCCCAGTGTAAAACCAACTACACGTGACGGTATAATGTAAAGTTAAAACCTGAACAGTTTCTTTGAGTTTCATAATGTCATGTCAACTCTGCATTAAAAATGACTGAATGACCTGTGATGAGAACAGTCATTAACATTCATGTTTATGACAGGTGTCATGACAGCCTTATGCACACCATTTCAAATAAAGTGTTACCATTGAAATGATATTGATTGTGCTCACCAGTTTGCGTAGCGTGTTGTCTCCATATCTAACGGGCTGCAGCAGGCTGGCATCAACATCAGCACCTGGTCTACGGCAGTTCTCACATCTCCAGCCCTGATGAGACCAAACATACACAACAGTACATTTAAACATGTTTCATTTAACTCAGTGTGACAGATACACGAGCTTGTAGTCATTCTGTCAGGTAGGCTGATCTGTGTCGTACCTGCTGTCCTCCGTAGCATGTGCAGGTGCAGATGGCACCCAGGTACTCCTTCTGCCACTGGTTTCCCACCTGGTAAGTTTTGCCGTCGTCGTAGCACACTGAATCATCTGTGTGGGCAAACATACATGTTAAAATTCACACGGAACTCCCTCACACCTTTTTGAGACCGCCATAGAATATTTCTGTAACGTCGCACTTACGTGGTTCACACTTGAACTCTCCTTTGCCATTTCCCAAGCAAGTGCAGCTCATCAAATGACCATTTTCTGCACGGCGGTCCCACTTCTCTCCAATGCGATAGTTGTTGCCGTTGTCATGGCACCACTCTAATGATGGACAGAATTAGAATTAGAGAAACCAAATGAAATATACTCAAATTCCAAATATGAGTATGTATTCTGTAAAAAAAAAAAAAAAAACTTACTGGAAGAATCACATCTGAAGTGTCCACTGCCCAGGCCCAGACACCTGCACCACAGCTTGAAGCCGGTCTCAGACATCCGCTCCCATTCACCACCAACTTCATGGTAGGTTGCAGTGAAGGCATCATAACATGCGTCCTTACTGCTGGGGACTCCCTCTGGGACTGAGGGAAGAAGAGTCGAGGAAAAATGAGAAAAAACATGTTAAAGACACCTGTTACTTGAGGACTGATTAACCAGAGTAACTGTCATCAAACTTTTGAATGAACCTCTAGGGCTATGATGATTTTTAATTAGTTTATTAATAATGATATTTCTCATTAGTATCATATCCCCAAATGTAAAAACAAATTTTAAAAAGTGTGGATACAATATCTTTTTAATGGTACAGCTAATAAAATAATTACTGATTACTAAGGTTAATTTAGGGAGGGCTGACACTGACAATAGTCAGTAAAATTTTTGCTCCTTGCTAACAGAAAAATCCTCCATCAAATTAGTCCATTATGAATTTTATTAGGTGCAGCTAGCACTGGCTATGGAATGCCAGTTTCCTTAAATACAAATAAAAGTAATTTAAAAGTAAAAACCTATTTATTTAACTCTATTGACCATTTGTATATTTATATTTACTTTTCTATATATATATTTATTGCTTCACAAAAAGTTTACGTCTTTAAACTAACAATTGATGTAGATTAGCCGACTACTTAGCATTTTGCTTTGCTAACATTAGCTGTCAGATATAACTAGCTAATGACTGATGTAGATTAACTAATACAAGCTAAGTAACTAGCTATGATTGATATAGCCTCGATTAGCTAGCTAGTTATGAAGTGTGCTAATACTAGCTAGCTCAAGATGTGACCACATATACATTGCTTTTACAGGTCTCCCAGCAACACTTTTTAACCATCTTCAAAATTTGGATTTCTTTTCAATAAAAACAAGCCCAGCACGTAGCACATCTTAGTACAGAAAAAGGAGAAAGTAGACTGAGGTTCCTAAAGGGGCGGGACTCAGGAAGGGTCAATTCCTGCAGGATTCTTACTTGTGTTTCCAGCAGTGACGACCTGCTCCAGAATCTTGTGTTTGAGTGCCCCCAGCAGAGCCTCCACGATCACGTTATAGTTCGCTCCGGGGGTGAGTCCGATCAGGGTGGCGGTGGTGGCTGTGCCTGGCAGGCGGACCTGGACAGGCCGAGAGAGAAAAGGTTGGTCCACGTGGAAAGAGCGATTTCATCTAGTATGATTGATGAATAACGTTCAGACAGCACGATGGGCTGGGCTGGACACTGTGGCCCTCGTCTCTTACCTGGAACATCTTCTCATTTAAGTGTGTGAGAGGATAGCAGGACACCATGTAGGCGTTGCTCTGCCTGTAAGGCTTCCAGGAGATGGCGGTCTGAGTTTGGGCCTCCTGAGGCACTCCAGTGTCGTTACCAAACGTGGAGCCGATGGGCACGTTCAACTTCAGGATGGGCAGCCTGCGGCCCTCTGCATCAGGAAGGGGCAAAAAGACCAGGGGCTCACGAACTTGCCCATAGGGAGACTGTGGGCTGCCACGGTTCCCATTATATCTGTTGGTGGTGTCTCCATTGTTGTTGTACTCTGTGTACTCCACATGCTGGCTCTGATCACCACGCCCATCCTGGCCACTGTTGCCCACTACCTGTACTCTGTTGTCCAAGTCAGTCTCAGGCACATCAAGCAAATCACCAGAACCTCCAGGGCGGCCGGGCAGAGGCAGGGTAAGCAAGGAGTCTGGCTCTGGGCGGGAGAGATGGGGTTAGGGAAGCCAGCAGGTTAGACAAGGGGGAGGTGAAGCAGAGCTGCAGCAACACATCTCAGCCAGCAGGAGGCGATGTATGAGCAGCACTGCTGGTGTACTACTTCATGGCAAAGTGTGTTTTAATGCATTATTACGAACACACAGGATATTTTGAATGGCATTTCTGGAGGCATTCAAAATAAAAGGGGAATTATCCTTTTAGGAGCCAGGGGCCGTATTACAGAAATTAGCAAATTCTGTCTTTAAGGTTTGGTAACTATGGTAATTAAGGTTAGGACCTGATTTAGGGAAAAAAAAGCTATTACAGATGAATAGGAAATGTGTATTTCACAAATATCTCAACTTCCCTAAATCTTAAAATAACATGACAAGCATTAAGCTGTTCTAATTTTCAACTAACTTACTAACTAGCTAATGGCTAGCTGGCCATACAAAGTGGGGAACATAGGACCCGGGGAACATAGGTACGCTCCCCTAATGGTAGTTTGTGCTAACAGTAACCAACGGTAGTGTTTGCTAACGGTAACTAACGGCAGTTTCTGCGAACAGTAACTAACGGTAGTGTTTGCCAACGGTAACTAAGGGTATTTTTCGCTAACAGTAACTAACAGTAGTTTTTTCTAACGGTAACTAACAAAAGTGTTAGCTAACTGGTTTTCATATGTTAAGTTATTTAGCTCAGCAAGATGAGAAATGTAGTGCCAGTTGCTAGGTAACAGACCTAAACAATTGTGAGTAAGTAAATTGAATATTTAGGATTTCCTGACCTGAGATAAGGGTGGATTAAGTAATATAAGATAGGATTTATAGTTACTTAGGATTTGCTTCTGTAATACTAAATTGGGAAATATCTTATCTTTAGACTCTTTGTATTTTAGAGTTAAGATAGGACATTTCTGTGGCCCCTGCTTCACTGCACAGTTTATTTCACAGCCACTGAGCTGTAACAGCAAACAATTTGGCTCAGCTGAGCAGATTAAAGCTGGCATTCAAACCCTTACATTTGAGAGGATGTTTACCCATAAATCATTTGAATTATTACATCATCACCTTTACCATCACATCTGTCACTGTACAGACCAAAAGTCTCAAAATACTCACGAGTCCTGATTCTTCCCACCAGAGGCGTGCTCCTCTGTGTGTTCTGGATGGCGATGATTCTGATGGTGTAGTCTGTGGCTGGTCTCAGGCCTGAGGAGTAGAAATTATTATCATTTAGTGGAATTAGAAGTCGTATGTGTTATTTTGAGCTGTGTTTCCTCCCCAAAGTAACCAAGAGCTTGTCCCAGGAAATTCTTTTATAGGAACTAAAAGGTTCCTGCCCAGTTCCTGAGTTTCCACCACAGACCTGCAAAGATTGGGCAAATTTGTCCGATGATGTATAAAAATGGAATTGCTGTTTTTGCACACGACTACACAGCAGTCCATTTGCTTTCCTCTCTGACTGCATGTTGATGTGTTGCAGCACAATGATTAAAACAAAAGGTGGCTTCAAATTTTTAAAAATATTGGTAAAAATAAAATGCTGCAAGTACTCGACCAATCAGAAATGTCCATCTCTGCAAGCCACGCCCCCCAAAATTCCGCAACTATGCTTTTGTGACAAATATGCCCTATTACAATGTCGTCAGTGGCAGTATTGTTTTAAGTGAAACTGGGACGATCAACGAGCACATACTGGGGATTGTGGCGTAGTTTTGGCCGACGTGGGGTCGAGGGATGAGCTCTCGCGGTCCTCCTCCTGCCTCCTCATAGGTGATGTAGTACCCTGTGATGTGAGTGGCAGGTGGCTGCCAGGTGAAGGAGATGGAGGTGGGGGTAACAGATGTGAACTGGAGGTTGGTCGGGGCCTGGACCACTGGTTCAGCTGTGAACAAAAGAAATCATGTTAGACCATAGTGCACAGGCATATGCATTAAAGGACCGGTGTGTAGGATTTAGTGCCATCCAGATCAGTCACCTTGCAGATATAAATGTTCTGTTCCACATTTAATTTCACATTATGAGCCTGAAATGTATTCACAGTGAAACAGAGAGATCAGACAAAGAGTTGTGTAGTACCTGTTTGAATCATGAGACTGAAGGGGGCGCTCTTTGTGTTGCCATTCACGGTATACAGGCTGACGGAGTACGTGGTGCCTGGGTGCAGACCTTAGAAAAAACAAAAAAACCCACTGTAAAGCAAGACTGAAACTGGTCACACTTCAAAAGCGTACATCTGTAAACCATTTTAGCAGGAAGGTGTGTTGTACCTGTCAGAGTGTACACGGTTGTTCCTGATGGGATGGTCCTGCTGATGGTGGGGTGTCCGCCACCGACGGGCGTGGCTTCGATGAGGTAACCAGTGATGGTTTCCACCTTGGAGCGCCAGGTCAGTGTGAAAGAGGTATCCTTCACATCAGAGATACGCACACGGCGAGGCGGACTTACATCTGCATCGAGGAGGAAATAAAACGGACGTTAAAGGTAGAATCAGTAGGATTTGTCAGTTTCTGATTGTAAACGCGCCAGAAAGATAGATGACTGTTAAGTTTCATTCCCAGGATGATACATGCCAATGTTTAGAGTTGGTAAATGTCGAAAACAATGTAAAAGATGTAACAAGACAAAAGATTACATAATAAATGTAACAAGACCAAAACAACGTGACAAGACAAAAAATTACGTAAAAGACATAAGACAAAAAAATACATTATAAACGTAACAAGACCACAAGACCAAAACAATGTAACGAGATGAAAACAACGTAAAAGAGTAAAAGACATAAACTTTAAAACTTCAAAAGATCTAAATAACAAAAAAGATAAAACAAGATATAAAAGACGAAACAAGATGAAAAAGAGTGTAGTAGTCATAACAAGATGAAAAACTACAAAAAAGATGTAACAACATGAAAAACGATGTAAAGATATAAGATGAACAGAATTTAAAGATGAAAAGTACCTATCAAGGCAAAAAATTAAGTAAAAGACACAACAAAAGCTGTAACAGGACCTAAACAACGTAAAAGACAAGACAAGATACAAAACACGTAACAAGACAAAAAAGGGCACACAAGTCATAACAAGATTAAAAACAACAGAAAAATCATTTAGTAAAAGGTGAAACAGTCAGAGAGAGGCTCAACCGTGGAATAAAGGTGAGGTTCAGGTTACTTTGCACAGAAACAGTCTGTAGAAATGTCCTTCTGAAGGCGAGTTTTCACTTTTATACTTTTCAGTAGTACATTTCAGAGCCTGTACTTTTTCACTTTTACTTGAGTAAAGGGGTTGAATCAATACTTCTACTTCTACCATAGTCTCTTTTCTTGGGAAAATGTTACATAATAAGCCCTTAAACAGAGCAGTGGATAATAGTTGATGACGACTAGAAATGTGTCCATGTCTGGTGCATCCGTTACCTTCCATTGTGGTTGCCTCTCCCTGCAGCGGCCTGCTGGTGACAGAGTTCTTCAGAGCGTACACGTGTATCTGGTATGTTGTTGCCACCTACGGTACAGACAGACAGTTGATGTTTAATCACTGACTGACTTTGAATCTGTGTAAATACTGAGACAAGAACTCTGTTTACCATGAGCCCTGGTACGACGACGCGTGTGGTGTCCGGAGCCACATTCATCTCTTTGGTGGGGGCGTTGATGTTCTTGGGGGCTACGACCACGCGGTATCCTGTCAGACGTGCGTTAGGGGCTCGCCATGACACGGTGAAGGTGGAGGGGCCGACCTCTGAGACCACCAGGTTGGTCGGAGCAGGGATAACTGAGATGGCAAAAACAGATTTAGTATTCGAGTCATGGGACATATAAATTAAGTCATGCATGTGTTGATGTTTTCTTTGTATTTCTACCTGTGGCCTGGGTTCCCACCAGCGGTGTGCTGGGTGTGCGGTCATGGAAGGCGATGACTTTAACGGTGTACTCTGTCCCGGGGCGAAGGTTTCTCAGCACCACAGTGTCCTGGTCACCTCTGACCGCAGGGCGCAGCTCCCTCTCGGCCTCCTCTGGGCTGGAGTACAGGATGCGGTATGATGTCACCGTGCCATCTGGACTGTCCCAAGTGATGCGCATGGAGGTGGAGTCGATGTCGGAGAAGGTCAGATCTTTGGGACGGTCCATAGCTGCAAGAAAGGAGGAAGACAGAGGGTTAATTTCAGCTCCAAGCAGTTGTTTTCAATGAAAGAATATGCACTTCTGAGGCTATAAAGCATCTTAAAACAACACTTCGGACTGAATTTGGCTCAACTGTTGTGAGTTATTCTGGTCATATGGCTTGGGTGACAGGACTCTTGGTCAGAGATTTGCCAATTAGATTATATAGAAGCCTTTCTTGGGTCAGTTTTCAGTGAATTGAGTCAAACTAACCAGTGATCGCGTTCTCCACCACAGGGGCAGAGGGCTGTCCGTCATTGCCCAGAGCATAGACACTCACAACGTACTCAACAGTGGGCATCAGACCTGTGAACGTCATCTGTGACTGATCTGTAACAGAGGAGAAGAGAAGGAGCCGATGAGAGCAGGACACCGAATTGGAAAAATATAAAATTATATCAAATAGAGATGAATGACTGGTCCTGAGCAGCTTATTTTATCTTACCAGGGGCCACCACCTCAGAGTAGGAGGGTCCCAGGCCATTCTTTGGCACGCTGGTGATTCTGTAGCCTCTGACTGGTCCCTGAGCAGGAGACCAGCGCACTGTGAGGGCGTTGTCACTAATGTCAGTCAGTCTCATGTTCGTGGGGGGCTCGGTATCTACAGGAGAGATGGGCACATGTGAGTTTTACATTTAGTTTAACCTCTCAACATTTGTTTTTTTAACCTCAAACTATCTTTCGTACCAGTCCTGTGCCTGATGTAGACGGGGGTGTTGGAGGCTGGGCTGTCTCCTCTTCCGGTTACAGCGAAGACCGTGATGGTGTAGTCAGTACCAGGCTTCAGCCCGGTGATGGTGGCGGTGGTCTGAGAGCCCGGGATGGTGAACTCTTGAGGAGACTCGCCACCTAGA
>JAJHUR010094555.1:0-47426 GCA_027495735.1 Lutjanus campechanus | reverse complement strand
GCACTGTTAATAAATCAGTTTGTACATTTTTATGCGTGTGCAATGAGTTTGCACACGTTTTTATACATGCAAACCTTTAGTAGATCCGGCCCTCTGTTTCTTGTTTTGTGAGTAGCATAAAGGGACTACAGTTTGCATTTTGATCTACAAGCCTGTGTTGTAGAATGATGAATGGATGAGTTTAGCTTTTAGTAGTTTCAGGGGTTTTTTTTCATTATAATATGGGGTATCAGGGACAAGATTTAAGAAATTCAGAAGCTATTACAATACAAACTCTAACGCTAAACCAGTGGTTCCCAATCTTTTCTGGCATGCCCCCTTTCAGAAGCCAAAAAAAATTTGTGCCCCCATCCCACAATTTTTATCAATTATTAATAATTGCAGATGGAAATGATTTTAAAAAAGGATTCACACACTGAATTTTTGTGAAATAAAGTTTAGCAGGATAGCATCACCAACTCTTGTTTGTTTTTTCCCCTATATAAACATTCAAACATTAAATATTTCTTGCATATTTTTATTTTAGTTTGTTTTGTAAGTAATGCACAATATCTGCTTTTTCTCTTCTAATTCAGTTAACGAAAAAGGTTATTTCATGCCTAGTTTTAGTTTTTAGTTTGGCTTTATTTACCTACAGTCACACACACGCACGTGTGCACACGCACACACACACACACACACACACACACACACACACACACACACACACACTTTCTCTCTCTCTCTACCTCTCTCCCTTTCACATCAGCTTAGTGACACAATACAAATACAAATAAGCCAAAAGTCTGACACTGTGTGTCTATGTCTGTGTGTCTGTATGTGCGTGTGTATGTGTGTGCTCAGGCAGTAGGATTCTGGAGAATGGCCTGCTGTTCAAAGAGCTGCTGCAGACTCCAAACTTCAGAATCACAGTGGTAGATGATGCTGATACGGTGGAGCTGTGTGGAGCTCTGAAGGTACACACCCTGCTACACACACACACGCACAAACCTGAGGAAACAGTAGTACAGCTCATGTACCTACTAACCTATCTGTGGTGATTGTCTATGAAGGTACTTAAGAAAGAAAAAGAAAACAAGAAAAAATCACCCATGTTTAGTATCAGAGTTCACTATAACAACCCTAACACTTCATTGTATGATATATTATATATGATGATTTAATTACTAGGGTTGGGATGGTTACTTTGAAAATGTCTAACTGTAGTTACTGATTACCTGCTAAAAATGTAATCAGTAACCTAATCCAAGTATCACAATATTAAAGTAATGTAACTTGATTATTTTCCATTACTTTTGGATCACCTCCAGTGAAACTGATTAGTGTAGTATACTGTTCTATGTAGGGCTGTGTACTGAGAAGAACCTGGCGATATGATACATATCATGATTTAGGGGTTATGATTCAATATACTACAATGTATTGCGATACAGTAAGCAAGATGATATATTATTATTTCTTTAATTTTAGGAAAACTGAAGTGAAGAGAGATAGCAACACTGCTATCAAGAAAATGAACCACTGCCATGTATCACAATATCATGATACAGTGTTTTCACAATCCAAACAGTATCACAAAACATAATATCATGATTCTTAAGTATGTTAATATTTTCTTACCCCTAGTTTATTCCTTGTTGGGTTTATTAATTGTTCATCTAGCTATCCCCCCCTTTGTTAAGTACAGGAAGAGATTAACAGTGGTAATTATGCACATTTAAATACTTTAAGTATGCTGTTCACACTTAACATTCAAACCTCAAGTAACCTGCAGTAAACTTATTCCAATCTTGGTCAAGGGCACTGTTTCTCAAACTTTTTATACCACATACCACCTCAGAAAATATTGAGCTATCTGAGTACCACCTTACTGTTTTGTGCAACTTGGTGCTAGCAGCTGCTGTGGAGACTTCACTGGTGCTTCTCACAAGCACTCAGTTCACGGACGTCCACCTCATTTTCAACACAGCAGCTCAAAATATTCTCCTCCTGATCTGTACTTTGTTTCATAATATTTTTTGTCTGAAGGCACGATTGCAGTATTTTTTGAAGCATTTATTTTAAGTCTCTCTGTTTTACCTCCTCTTACTATCTTCCCATCACAGTTTAGGTCCTAACTACTGCGTGCATGCGCCTGCTAGGTGCATGATCAAGACTATGTAGCAGGTTGTTAATGATACTAAAATATCAAAAATACATTTATCATTATCTCATATTTTTCATATTTTCATTTGAAATTTTGTACCATTTTGTGATAGTAATATATATATGTTATTCCTTTATTTCAATTTAACAAGTCCTCTGCGTACCACTGGGCGTACCACCAGTGGTACACATACAGTTTAAGAATCAAAAGTCTAGTGTATATCATTCTTTACTTTATAATGTATTTTAAAATTATACTTCTGATAAATAATCCCCATTTTTATTAAATGTAACTGTAATCTGATTACATCTTTTTTTTCTGTAACTATGATGGAATACAGTTAGTGCTTTTGGGGATCCTGATTACTTAAGCCCGTTACATGTAATCCATTGGCATTTCTTGATATAGGCCACACCCACTCCATCTTTAAGCATTTCTTCATCATTTTGTGAAATATGCTGAGCACATATTTGCAAACTGTTTCCATAGGGATGTAATAGCTGTAAAACATCCTTTGGAACTTGATGTCAGTCGTCCTTGACAGATTTTTAGTATCAGACTTCACAGAGTATGCCATGACTTGGATAGTTATGGAGACTCTGAAAATGAAAACTCAGTAGGCCACCAACCCTTCACATGCTCCAGATGATTCTATCATTATGTCACGATTATATTTTTGAAATGTCCTGTATTGGTGCTGGGAGCTGCTGCTGTCACAGTTTTGAATATTTAATGATGACATTTTAGCGTAGTGTTAGCCATCCCACACTGGTCAGACGGTGGTGGTCTGGGTCAGTTACCGTGGCAATGTGGCATGTGAAGGGGTGAGCTAAGGGACTAAGGCTCACGTAGGAGAGGAGAGAGATAGACTCTGCTGTAGATGGTTCAGTGTTGAGCTGTCTGGTTCATTTCTTCAGATGAACAGAGGGGCCGACATGATGCAGGCTAGAGAAGTTACAGCAAGCCTTTGCTCTTTGACTACTCCAATTCTCTTCATTAAACCTCCACCTACATATCCATTAAGATGTTTGGAGTGAGTTGCAGTTATTGGCCGTAGAGATGTCTGCCTTCTCTCCAGTATAATGAAACTAAAAGGCACTGATTTTGGGGTGAGTCATCCCCCAGAATGTGTACAGCCTGATTTGGAGATAAGACCAAGTGTCCAACAACTCAAGAGAAGAGAAGACAAAGGATGTCCAAACTAGGTATAGATTTTTGTTGAAGAGGCAGCGGGGAGTTTTGGCCCTAACTTTATGATTATGCCTCTGTAAAGAGCCAGTCTTAACAGTTTCAATTTGGAGCCTATGCATTTAGCATAAACCCTGAAAGCAGAGAAATAAATCCAGCTTTACTAAACGTGCCTCACTAGAACTACAAAGCAAAAAAAAAAAGAAAAAAGAAAAAAAAGATTTATTTTGATCTTCTTCATTAAAGAGAAGTAATTGCACTACGTTGGAAAAATGCAGAAGCACCATCACTTAGAATGTGGAGTGGGGAGCTTTTGACATGTCTTGGGCTGGAGAGATTGATTAAAGAAAGAGTTTGTTTGTATTTGGAACCTATTTATTTCCTTCTTGGAAAATGAAACATGTATTACTGACTGAAAAGAAAATCTTGTATGGATAATATGAAAGTATAGATCCTGCCTTCTTATTTTTATTTTATTTTACTGTTTTGATTTTGATGTTATTTACTATTTCATTTATGTGTCTATTTAATTTATTTACAGCATTTATCCTCCATTTATTCATATATTATTAACAGTATGAGGAGACGTATAAATGTTTGTATATTGATATGTTTGTTTTCATATGATTAAAATCTCAATAAAAAAATGTCTGTTTTCATATGATTAAAATCTCAATAAAAATATTGTTTAAAAAAATACTTACTTCACTAAACTTTACAAAACCATAGGCCCCCCAACAAGCCAAATGGAAGTTACATGCTCAGCTGCCCAGGAAACGACTGAGAGACAAACAAACTACAGCCAGATATGTTTTCAGGAGCAAAATAAAGTAAATAACTAACAATCAACTATGACCACCTGTAACAGGCACACCAAGAAATATTTGCAAAAAATTTTTTTTGTTAAACTTGTGGTCCTGGCTCCACTTTTTTTTTTTTTTTCCTCATATGACCCAATCAGGGGGCAGATATACAAATCAACCAACTGGCTGACTTGTCCAGCTAAAGTAATTCTAACAAGTATTAGGTTTCCATGTTTTTTTTTTCATTTGTGCAACTAGAGTTAAAGTTTTTTCATATAAAAACATTACAGAGGGTATGTTGACAATATTCAATTTATTTATTAAAAAAAAGTATAATGCACACAATAAATGCATTGTAAAAAGTCAATGTAATAGAAATTAAAATCTAAAAATAAAAGTAATATGATAGTAATGATAAACAAACTAAAACAAACTTAACTTTACAATACTATCCCCAATGCAAAAAGGAAAATCTATCCATTTTTATTACATTTACACTATTCTACTCATTATTTTGGGGTGCTGCCATAATAGTATAGATTTATTGAAAGGAGAATGGCGCATATCTCATGTTCCACTGCACAATGAAAAGATGAGATCAGAGCTGCCACACACATGCTCACACAACCTCTGATTGTCTTCCTGACTCAGTCAAAGGCATCATGGGATTGCCAGCAGATGGGTAACAACCATGCTTACAAGAAAAGTGATAGTTTTCAACATGGAGAAATTTTTTACCCTAAACGGGCAACTCAACTGGGCAGTCACACTTTTTACTGCTTAAAGCGATATTCCATCCCAGAAGGATAATCCACTCAATATGTACTCACCTCTATGCTGATGTGATGATGGGTGAAGATCTTCAGTTCACAAAACAATCCTGGACTTTCAGCAGAAAACAGGGTTGCAGCTAATGGCAGTGAATGGAGATCACAGATAAAATGTAAAAAAAAAAAAAAAAAAAAAAAAAAACAAAAAAAAAAAAAAAGAACACAAAACAAACACAAAATGTCTCCATCCTGCTCGTGTGGTGTAATCCAAGTGTCCGTGAGCCACGATGTTAAAATTTAACCACAAAAGACGCCATTTACACCATGTTTTTAGCCGAAATGTCAACTGTAGCCTCCCAGGTAGCATGTAAACATGGCGTTGATGTATCGCAAGACTTCCTATATCTCTTAATGGATGCACGTGTGAAAATATCGCGAGATCTGTTGTGCATTTGGCTCAAGTCTGAGAGGCTACAGTTGAAATTTTGGCTAAAAACATGGTGTAAATGGCGTCTTTTGTGGTTAAATTTTAACATCGTGGCTCACGGACACTTGGATTACACCACACGAGCTGGATGGAGACATTTTGTGTTTGTTTTGTGTTCTTTTTTTTTTACATTTTATCCGTGGTCACCATTCACTGCAATAGCTGCAACCCTGTTTTCTGCTGAAACTCCAGGATTGTTTTGTGAACTGAAGATCTGCACCCATCCTCACATCAGCATAGAGGTGAGTAGATAATGAGTGGATTATCCTTCTGGGATGGAATATCGCTTTAACACAGAAATACATGTTGTATTCATGATTCTGCTATTCAACAAAAACATAACTGTTAGGGAGTCGAGAACATGAAATCTGATCAGATTTTTTCTTACTTTGTAGCGATCAGCTGTCGCTACCACGGGAGGTTAGTCACGTTCATCCCCTCACACACACACCCCCCCGCCGTCACATACACACCTCCGTTCTGCAGCCAACTATAAGTGTCACTTGAAGTCATATCTGAAGAACAGCTTCACACCAGTCAACTTCCATTTATTTCTCAGCTTTCAGACAAAAATATCTTTTTTCAACATTTCATCGACTCTTAATTACAGAAATATGATTGTTAAAAAGTCAAGCATGCAGTTCTAATGCCTGTTAAAGAGTTAAACCAGACCGTGTGATTCCTCACCACTGTCCAAATCATTCTTAAAGGGATAGCTCACCTAAAAATGAAAATTCAGTTCTTATCTACTCCCTCATGGTGAGTGAAGGTCAGCTTTAGTTTTTTAGTCCACAAAACACTGCTGGAGTTTCACAGGAAAACAGTGTTGCAGAATCTCCCAAACAATGGAAGTGAATGGTGACCAGTTTTCAAACAGAAAAACTACTGAAAAAAAGCATAAAATGTCTCCACACTGCTCGTCTGGTGTAATCCAAGTCTCCTAAAGCCCCGACATCCTAACTTGACTTGAAAGACGTCACGTGCACCATGTTTTTAGCCTGAATCTTCACAGTAGATCCATAGCTTGGAGCCACATTCACGTGCACATGCACACTGTCTGAACTGGTTGTGTGTGTGGTGTGACGGCATGCGTGCGCAAGTGAACAGCATGTCAGGGCTTTAGGAGACTTTGATTACACCAGACGAGCAGTATGGAGGCATTTTTTTTCTGTTGTTTTTTACATTTGAAAGCTGGTCACCATTCACTTCCATTGTTTGGGAGATTCTGCAACACTGTTTTCATGTGAAACTCCAGCAACTCCTCAGCATGAGGGTGAGTAGATAATGACTGAATTTTGGTTTTTGGGTGAACTATCCCTTTAAGTTCCTGATGCATTCATGTGACTGTTGTACTGTGTGTGAATGTCTGTGCTCTTTGTCTTCATGTTGGGATCAGAACATTGTGGCAGTGGGTGCAGGCTTCTGCGATGGACTGAAGTGCGGTGACAACACCAAGGCGGCTGTGATCCGTCTGGGGTTGATGGAGATGATCGCCTTCGCTAAACTCTTCTCTAAGAATGGCTCGGTTTCCACGGAAACCTTTCTAGAAAGCTGTGGTGTGGCTGACCTCATCACTACGTGCTACGGCGGCCGCAACCGACGAGTGGCTGAGGCCTTCTCTAAAACGGGGAAGGTAGGTGACTGTGGTGTAATGTAGGACGTCTTGGTGTTTCTCTGATGCTGTTTGTCCACTATGACACTTTATATTTATTTAAAACTTTTTAAATCAAACAACTACTTTCTTCTAAATAGACTGTTTTTCCATTTCAATGAATTTGTGTTGTCTGATCAGAGCATCGAGCAGCTGGAGAAGGAGATGTTGAATGGTCAGAAGCTCCAGGGTCCTGCCACAGCAGCTGAGGTCTACCACATCCTCAAACAGAAAGGCCTGGTGGACAAGTGCGTATACAAGTGTCTCCTTCTTCATCTGTCTCTCTGTCTGGTAGGGCTGGCTGATATGGAAATATCAAATATTGTGATATTTTTGACCAAATACCTTTATATTGGTTATTTCAATGACTGATGGTAATTTCACAAAAATATTAACATAATGAGCTTTTTGATTAATGATCATCAGTAATATAGATGTAATGAATGGTGACCAGTTTTCAAATGGAAAAAAACAGCTGGAAAAAAAACCAACCTAAAATGCCTCCATGCTGCTCGTCTGGTGTAATCTAAGTCTCCTAAAGCCCCGACATGCTGTTTGCACACCGTCACACCACACACACCCAGTTCAGACAGTGTGCATGTGGCTCCAAGCTATGGATCTACAGTGAAGATTCAGACTAAAAACATGATTTTTTTTTAATCAATTTGGCATGAAGGGTCTTTAGGAGACTTGGATTACGCCAGATGAGCAGTATGGAGGCATTTTATGTTATTTTTTCCAGTTGTCTTTTTTAAGTTTGAAAACTGGTCACCATTCACTTCCATTGTTTGGGAGATTCTGCAACACTGTTTTCCTGTGAAACTCCAGCAGTGTTTTGTGGACTGAAAAACTAAAGCCAACCTTAAATTGGCGTGAGGGTAACTGAATTTTAATTATTGGGTGAATTATCGCTTTAATCTAAAATGTGAAACACTTGTTTTACTTTACTCGCTTGCTTTTGTCTGTTTCAAATCATTAT
Source organism: Lutjanus campechanus (assembly GCA_027495735.1). Classification (NCBI taxonomy): domain Eukaryota; kingdom Metazoa; phylum Chordata; class Actinopteri; order Lutjaniformes; family Lutjanidae; genus Lutjanus; species Lutjanus campechanus. The sequence goes on along the minus strand of JAJHUR010094555.1, from coordinate 39,402 downwards.
TAACTGAATGTCAGTGGGTTTGGAACATTAGTTGCAGCCCTAGTTTGGATGAACTATTGTATGACCAGTTGCATATTGTGTGATAATGATGTTATCATCTGGATGCATATAAACTGGGCCTTTAAAGTGGATCAGCTCTGACACAACAGATTTAATTCATCAGTGCTGTCAGGCTGCATCATGCTTCTAATATGTGCTCTTCCCTCTCATTCCCTTCCAGTGTCTTGTCTGACTCTGTCCTTCCTCTCTCCAGGTTTCCTCTGTTCACAGCAGTCTATCAGATTTGTTTCGAGGGGAGGCCAGTCCAAGAGATGATCTCCTGCCTGCAGAGCCACCCAGAGCACTTGTGATCACCTGGTGGCTCCTACAGGGGGCCACAGAAGGGACTCAATGTGTTCACACTGAGATCAGTTTAGCATTATCTACACCCACCCACAAACACAGCTCCATCTTTTAGGCAACATGGATTAGGGCAACATGTGAAAAAATGTATTCAAGTTCTAAGAAAGAGGTCAGAAATCTGAGTTTAGAGTCAAAATTCTGAGTTTAAAGTCAGAATTCCAAGAAAAAATTCAGAATTCTGAGTTGCAAGACAGAAATTGTTCAACAGGATTTTGAGATTAAAGTCAGAATTCTGAGAACTAAGTCAGAATTCTAAGTTCAAAGACAAAATTCTCAGAATTACAAGCTTTAAAGACAAAATTCAGAGTTTAAAGTCAGATTTCTGAGTTTAAAGACAGGGAGGAGTCAGCTGTGCTGTCCTGATAGATCTGACCTCCTCTCGAGCTGATTTGCTGCACTGATTCTAATTTTTCTGTTGTTTGCTTGTTTTTGAAAACTGGCACCTTCACCCTGAACATTTACAAATAATGTACATTTCCAGGTTTGTGACCAAATATTTAAAAACTGAACCTGTGCTTTTGAATTGTGACAGTACAGTGGTGATCTGTAGTGAGTGCTTCATCAGTTTCTCACATATCAACAGGCAGGTGCTGAGAAAACTAAAATACCAGCCATTACAAGCCTGTCTGTGGACACCAGCGTGATACTGATGCACTTTAGTTCTGTCCTGCACAAGCACAGCAGCGGACAGAGAACTGTGACTGACAACAAGATAAGGATATTTACTTTGTGTTCCAGTATTTTTTATAACTTCGCAGAGTTTGTATTCATGTTTCCACTGCCGCTCAGGTAAACATACAGTGTTATAGATCACACATCTAGCTCGAGAAAACTGCCTCTTAAATCTTTATGGGCAGACATGACGCAGCCAGTCCCTCCAGGAAATAGCTATTGGAACAATTCATGCAATTTCAGCTAATCCCTGTGAATTCTGTGTGACCTTGCAATTTTGTCCAAATTCTTTTTTGCAATTTTGACCAATCATTGTAGCTTCCTGCAAGTTCCACCAATCACAGCAGTCCCACATTCAAACATTATACATGTACATCTCAATGGAACGACTCAATGTTTTGTTTTGTCTTATTATTCACTTTTTTTTTTTTTTTTGCACTTCTAGTTTTTAAATTTTGTCACAGGTACTGAAAAGAACACATTTGTCGTTGTTATTGACATTTATCAATGCTCTGTGCATGCTGTTGCTGTTTTGAAAAGCAGATTTTTTTAGTTTTTGTACTTATGAGCCTTTTAATGTATTTCTGAGTGTGTTCTTTTTCTCCCTGGAACAATTTGCCATTGATTTTTAATGAATTATACAGAAAAATTGTAATTTCCTTTTGTAATTTTCACTTGCAAAAAAAACCTAAAAACACTGCAACATGCATTGCAATTTTTTTGGGAAGCTGCTGTAAAATCAGGAATTTTAGGCTGCAACAATCCCAAAGACAAGCCCGCGAAATCCTGGAGGGACTGCTTAACAAACGTAATGTGTTTATAATGCCTTTGGGAAAACCAGCATTAGCTCCATGTTAAATATATCAGGTATATTTCTGAGAGCTCTTCTCTTCAAACTGCCAACTGTTGCCAAGTAAAACTGATTCTTTCCTTTACTCTTCATAAAGATTGTACACAGCTCTTTTTTATGAATTGAATTTTTTTTTTTTTGGTCATTTGTTTTTTTGTTTTTCCTCTTGGTGCGTGGATCACAGAATTATCTGGATTCAAATGTTTTTGATTTGACATCATTCTGGATCTTTTCAAAGACAGTTTGAAATTCTGTTGTCAGAGCAGTGAGTCCTGAAGCCCAAACCTGCCAAAGGGCCAGTAGGCAGCACCCAGGCGTTTTGCTCTGAACCACATATATGATGTCATTTTCAAATACAAATGGCTCACTTTTTTATGATTGTTGATATAATTATGATTTTAGAAGAGCATATGTAACATCAGTGAAGTGGTCATGATTTTGTTAATGTTTATCAATACTTTTGTTGAAATAAAAGAGATGTTTCTCTGGGTAAACTACAATAAACTATCTACATACTCATCATCAGCCTGATTGTTCTTTGCATGTTGTTGCAGCACGTTTGATTTAAATGAACTATGAAGTGAAAGTGCTGACTCTCCTTGTTATCTTGTCTGTATGTTGAGGGCAGAAGTATGCTTCAGACAAAAGTTCACATTAACGTTTTTTCTCATTTTAAGTTTAATAAGTTTTTTTATTCAACAAATGGCTCCACCAGACAAAACAATGTCAGATGAGGTACAATTACTGCCATGACTATTGATTAAATATTCAATACATTTTTTAATTGATTCATTTCTTAACTGTGATTAATCAATTAATGATTAATCATTAACTTCTTACTCTAAACCTGTGCTGCTGCAGTGTTTTGTTTTGTTTTTCATTTGTATCTCCTGGTTTTCATTGGCCCGTTTGTAATCAGATCGCCTTATTGGCTACTAAAGTGAAAATGAAAGGTTTGGATATTGATTCAAATGGTACTCAGTACTCAACTATGACTTTAAGTAACAAAGTAGATTACATAGTAAAAGTAGAGACTTGAACATCTACTCATAAAAGTACAAGTACTCCCAAAAATTACTTAATTACGATCATTTGAGTATTTGTACAGTAATTAGGTACCTCCACCCCTGAAGTTCTGTGTGTTTGTTTTTTTAGTATAAAGACAGGTGGAAATGAAGTAACACAGAGACTATTGGGCTGAATGAGGTCAATATGGGGCAATCCTGGAAAAATATGAGGGTTGAAACATATGCTACAGACCACTTTTTTAACTTTTGATACCATAAAACTGAAATGTTAATCTCACCAAAAACATTTTTCACTTTCAGATGTTTTAATAAATAAGATTCAGGTGCAAGAGGCACAGGTCAAGAAAGCAAACAAAGATTTTAATGTTACATTCCTGTTTTGTGATCTTCAAAGGACCAGAGAATAGCTCTATGCTAACCCTAGGTGCCAAACAACCCCAGTCTCACTTCCACTGCTGGTCTACAAGCAGTCAGTCCTCCAGTCCAGCTGGTGGCGGAATAGTCCCGCTGGTTCGACAGGAGAAGAAGTAGAAGGTAAATCCAAACAGAATCCGCCAAAGAAGAAGACGAAGAGGACGTAGAAGAAGAGGAGAGAATGAGTAAACATAGCGGTCCTATGGTGAGGGCAGACATTCACCTCAGTTTGTCCTCAGAGTTCCATTATTAACAGCCTGACGTGTAGTTTATTTCCAGCTCAGGAACAAGTAATAGACACAGTTCCCACAATGCTAACATGCTAATGCTAGCTACTGTAGCCAACTGGAGCTGTGTTCTGTGTCATTGAGAAGAAGTCCGAGTAAACAAGCCTGAAGCACCAACGTTAACCTTCACTGCCAGCTCCTGTAGTAGTTTGAGTTAACTAACTGTTCTGCCCGACTTTGATATTAGGTTTGAAAAGTTGTCTGTGTGTCAGTTGTTAACTCGTAGAGCTAACGTTAGCTAACGCAGCACTTGAGCACAAAGTAACCTGAGCTGTCTAATCCTTCCATATGTAACGTTAGTTGTGAATGTGTTAGCTAAGAATGACCATAACACTGATGTCATCCTGTATTGTCAGTACTTTCTTCCTGTTTGCCTGAAACTCTTGAATGAATTCTGGTATTACTACGCTGGATGACTTTGACTTTGATGTGTTTTGACATCAGGACTGCTGATGGACCTGCTGCAGAGGACATGAGACAAGCAGCCTCAGCAATGTATGTCAGCTCCCTCCTGAGACACACTATCAGGTAACACTGCTCTCACATGTTGCATGACTGGACTGTAAGCGTGGTGTTCGCTCGGGTGGTGTATTGGCACCAATCTGGTACGATACATATGATACATAACTCGAAGTGCTATCCTGTAAGCAAGGTGACATATTGTCTTAATTAGATCCTCATTATACACACTAAAACCACATAACCACAACAAACATAACAGCTCGTCTTGTTAAATTAACAATTAAGTAAATAAGGTAGAGGAACAAATTGTCATTCTATACAACAGACATGAAACCATACACAGAATTATAAATCAATCACAATTCCTTCAGAAATCAGAGCAACTTGATCATTTCATATGTACATACATGCATAATCCTTCATAATGAACATAAATCATAATTAGAATGGCCTCAAGTGATATATTTATCCATCCTGTGCTTTCACACATTAAATTCCAAGAAATAGGGCACAAAAAACATTTCACATTCCCTGCTCTGTCCAGGTTTACATTGCAGTACATATTGTTATTTTTAAAATCTAATTTTAGGAAAACTGCCATAATATACACACCAGCATATGCATAAAATATGAGCTAAAAAGACTGCTTTCTTATGCAATCAGAGCTGTGATGATAGAAAAAAAACACTGCTATCTTGCAGTCAGGTGTTTAAATGCACAAAATGAACTGCTGCCACCAATCTTCGCATGTATCACAATATCATGATACAGTGTTTTTGAGAATCAATACTATCACAAAACAACATGATATCATTGATATTTTTCAACACACTTAGTGTTGTGATTGGCTGTTTTTAAAAAACACCTATGTTGTGATTGATCGTTGAAGACCCATCTTAGTTGTGATTGGCTGCTTGAAAACCACCTGTGTCGTGATTAGTTGTCTTAAAATGCACCTGTTTTATAACTGGCTCTTTGATAAACACCTTTGTTTTGAATGGTTGTTTTAAAACAGCTATGCTGTGATTGGTTGTTTGTGAACCACCTGTGTTTTGATTGGTTGTTTTAAAAAGAATGTTGTGATTGGCTTTTTTAAAACCTACATGTGTTGTGATGTTGTTTTAAAAAACATCTGTGCTGTAATTTGTTATCTTAACAATTGGAGGTGGATTGTAAAACAACCAATCAGAGCATGCGTGATTTTGAAACAGCCAGTCATAAAGCAGGTTGTTTATAAAACAACCAGTCAGATCCCCGAAGAGAAATTTTGGAGATGGACATGGTAAAAATATAAAGGTCAGGCAGAGATCGTTCTGAAGTTGCAATGAACATCACATGCTCTCTGAAACTGCATGGCCTACAGGATTTCATTCCATGGAGTCAAAAGCGACAGCTTTAAAATCAGTTTATCCTCTGCCAGAATAATCATCAAATCAAATCAAATCAAATCAAATTTTATTTATATAGCGCCAATTCACAACAAAGTTGTCTCAAGACACTTTACATATAGAGTAGGTCTAGACCACACTTAATAATTATATTTACATCCAACAATTGAAACAATTCCCCCATAAGCAAGCACTTTGACGACAGCGGCGAGGAAAAACTTCCTTTTAACAGGCAGAAACCTCGGACAGATCCAAGACTCATGGTAGGCGGCGATCTGACGGAACCGGTCGGGTTGAGAGGGAAAGAGGAGAAGGGGAAGAAAGAGGGGACGTGGGAGGGGTGGAAGAGAGAGAGAAAAGAACAGAAACAGAGAGAACAGTAGTAACAGAACATCAATAGTAAAACTATGTGTAGGGAGTAGTAGTACATATAAATATGTAAGCTGTATGTAAAGAATAATACTAATACTAGATGTTACAATAATGATAATAATGATGATCCATGCGCAGCCACAGTCCATGAGAATCTGCAGGATGACAAAGCAGAAAGACTCCGGGGAAGGAATCAAGTCAGTAACAGGCATTAATGGAACATAAACATCTGGGGAGAGAGATGAAGAAAGAGAGGAGCTCAGTGTGTCTTGGAGTCCCCCAGCAGCATAAACCTATAGCAGCATAACTAGGGGCTGGTCATGGCAAACCTGAGCCAGCCCTAACTATAAGCTTTATCAAAAAGGAAGGTTTTAAGTCTACTCTTAAATGTTGAGATGGTGTCTGCCTCCTGAACAGAAACTGGAAGATGGTTCCACAGGAGAGGAGCTTGATAACTGAAAGCTTTGGCTCCCAATCTACTTTTTGAGATCTTTGGGACCACCAGTAAGTCTGCAAATTGAGACCTAAGTGTTCTAGTGGGATGGTAGGGTACTATCAGCTCTTTAAGATAAGATGGTGCCTGATCATTAAGCGCTTTGTATGTGAGGAGAAGGATTTTGAATTCTATCCTAGATTTTACAGGTAGCCAGTGCAGTGAAGCTAATACAGGAGTAATATGCTCTCTTATCCTAGTTCCTGTTAGTATACGAGCCGCAGCATTTTGAATCCACTGCAGACTCTTTAAAGACTTATTGCTGCAGCCTGATAATAACGCGTTGCAGTAATCTAGCCTAGAAGTAACAAATGCATGGACTAGTTTTTCTGCATCTGCTTGAGACAGGATGTGCCTGATTTTTTTTGATATTGCGGAGGTGAAAAAAGGCAGTCCTTGAGATTTGTTTAATATGGGAGTTAAAGGATAAATCCTGATCAAAAATAACCCCCAGATTCCTTACTGTGGTGCTGGAGGCTAAAGTAAAGCCATCTAGTGTAGCTATATCACTGATTAGTTTGTTTCGATGTTGTATAGGGCCAAGTACGATAACTTCGGTCTTATCCGAGTTTAGAAGCAGAAAATTGTGGGTCATCCAGGTCTTAACATCCTTAAGACATGCTTACAGTTTGGCTAACTGATTTGTTTCGTCAGGTTTTATCGATAAATATAATTGGCTATCATAGGCATAACAGTGAAAGTTAATGGAGTGGTTTCTAATAATATTGCCTGAGGGGAGCATATATAAAGTGAATAGTATTGGTCCAAGCACTGAGCCTTGTGGAACTCCACAACTAACTTTACTGTGCACAGAGGATTCATCGTTAACGTGTACAAACTGAAAGCGATCTGATAAATAAGATTTAAACCAGCTTAGAGCTGTTCCTTTAATGCCAATTAAATGTTCTAGTCTCTGTAGTAAAATATGGTGGTCGATCGTGTCGAATGCTGCACTAAGATCTAACAGGACAAGTACAGAGACAAGACCTTTGTCTGACGCTAACAGAAGGTCATTAGTTACTTTCACCAGTGCTGTCTCTGTGCTATGGTGTATTCTAAAGCCTGACTGAAATTTCTCAAATAATTCATTGAGATGCAGAAAATCACATAGCTGATTTGCAACTGTTTTCTCAAGAATCTTAGAGAGAAAGGGGAGGTTGGATATAGGTCTATAGTTGGCTAAGATCTCGGGATCAAGAGTTGGCTTTTTAAGTAGAGGTTTAATTACAGCTAATTTAAAGGACTGAGGTACATAGCCTGCTGACAAAGAGAGATTTATCATATCTAGTGGAAAAGTGCCAACTACGGGCAAACTTTCCTTAAGTAATCTAGTTGGGATAGGATCTAGGAGACAGGTGGTTGGTTTTGATGAAGAAATTGTCGAGGTTAATTGTGGAAGATCAATGAGAGAAAAGGAGTCTAGATATACTGTACATCTGAGTTTGCAGCTACCTCTGAGGTTTCCATGTTAGGGAATAAATTAATATCGGTAGGGGGCAAAAGTTGATCAATTTTGTCTCTAATGTAATTTTATCATTAAAGAAGCTCAAAAAGTTATTACTGCTGAGAGACAGAGGAATACATGGTTCTATAGAGCTATGACTCTCTGTCAGCCTTGCTACAGTGTTAAAAAGAAACCTGGGGTTGTTCTTGTTATCCTCTATTAATGATGAGTAATAGGCTGCTTTAGCAATGCAGAGGCCATTCCTATATGTTTTAAGACTATCTTGCCAGGTTAAACGAGACTCTTCCAAATTGGTGGAACGCCATTTCCTTTCTAGTTTTCGTGATGCCGGCTTTAACTTACGAGTTTCTGAATTATACCAAGGGGCTTGCTTTCTTTGTTTTATAAACTTCTTTTTCAGTGGAGCAATAGAGTTAAGCGTAGTTCGCAAGGATCCTGCAAAATGATCGACAAGATGATCAATTTGGGAAAAATTAAATAAAGTGTTATCAGAAACATTTAGACATGACATTGAGTTAAGAGCTAAGGGAATCTTTTCCTTAAATGTAATGCACTATGTTACAGTGATATACAGTTACAGTAACTATAACACCCACACCCACCACTTCTGAGTGAGTGAGTCTTCAGTGAGGTTCAGTGAAACAATTTCAGAGAAGAACAGAAGCCACCTCACTGGAGAGCTGCTGAGCAACTCTGAGCGGAGCTTTCTGCACCACAATCTGCTGGGCTGGGACTGCTCATTGAGGACAGGCATTACAGACCCTTTTACAGTTTGTAAATAATAAGAAAGCTGCGAGTGCATCTTGGCAACGGAAGTACGGCGGACCACAACAGCTTGTCAATGGGCCGCTGCAAACACGAGCAGTTCAATTGCGTTATCAGTCCAAGTCAACACATTTAATAGCTTGCAGCCATAGACGCCACCAATTGCTCTGAAATGGTCACAATCTTTCAGAAGTTTGAGCAACTTGTTACTTAACTGCCACTTAGATGATTACACGTAATGATTATTTTTATTTTATATCAATAATCTGCAGATTATTTTGTCAATTAATTGATTAATCACTTAGGGCCAGTTGTTCAAAAAATGTAATCTGGATCAAAATGATCCGGATTTGGAAATCCCATTTTTTGCTATCCAGGATCAGGTAATCCGTCTTACTTTTATGCCGGTTTTTCAAAGCAGCATTGGATTGGATCACCCTGATACAGATACACGGTTTCCAAGATTACCAAATCCAAATTACCAGTGCTCTAAATGGGACAACATATCACAATGTTGGCTACCAGCAATGTAAAGAACAACAGGTAGAAGAGCCAACATGGGGTCACTTTAAGTGTTTTCTATTTTGAGACAAAACACAAAAATAACATAAACATCCACTTCTATTTATGATTTCTTTTATGACCACTCATCTGAGCCACAACAAATAACAAATATACATAAACAAATACATTGTGGATATTTTGAAAAAGTCTTAAATTAAAGAAAAAAGGCTAAATGTCCAATAGTTAACAAAATAAAGAATGTTCAGGCTTCATCCGAGTAGGAGAGACCAGCATTTTCAAGCCCTGCTTTTAGGAGGCGGATCTGAAGTTTTGCCCTGGTTTGCTGCAGTTTGGCCACTTGATTTTATCTACTTCATCACTGTAACAGTTGAACAAATCAAGTGCAAAATATAAATAAAAGTATATAAACAAAATGATACAAATTGATTATTTGACCAATTTTAAAGTTTTGCTACATTTTCTTCCTGAAATCCACCTTGAAATCCTACCCCCTGTTGGGATCAGGATAATCCTGTTTTTTTATGGAGCTAAATTAGGGTCAAAAGTTTTGAACTTTAAAAAAATAAAATTTGAAACTGAAAATTCTTGTATGGCTCTGGCTAGTTGTTCACCGCTTTCCTGAGTCCTAGTGAGTTTACATCACAAATAGATGCATGGTTTGAGTGCGTAATCTGCAGTGCCCTCTGCTTAACTTCCAGCTTTACCAGCTCACCACTTAAAGACGTCAGAAACATTGTATGTTGTCACAAAATGACCTCTCATTTTGAACATTAATCACCTGTGTGCTGGCTCCAGCAGGTGGGCCTTTATCGCCCTGCTTCTGCAATCGTTCCTCAGTACTGTTTAAAACAGCTTTCACATGTCACATCTCCACACATCACATCCTCCACACATCTCCGAAAACGGAGTAATTTTTTTTTTAAAAAGGCGATATTTGTATAAAGTTGCCACGTATTGAAGAATATTAAAACTTAATAAAGTGACATATTAACAGCCTTTAGCCTTACAGTGGAAATTAAAACAGATTTAGCTGTGCAGTATATTCGTGCATGCTGTGCATATGGAAGTTTGTCACTAACATAAATTTTTTCACTGCCAATAACATGGTGTAGCCTACATAAAATGTTGAATTGTTGTAGTTCCTACGTTACCTGAAGGCAACGTGATTTCCACGCCCTCCACGCGAAATCAGGGTCAAAAGTCTGAACCTGAAAAGAAAAGATTTGAAACTGAAAAAGAAAGATCTGAACCTGAAAAAAACGTTTTGAACCTGAAAAAAAAGGAGATCTGAATAATTATATTTAACCTGAATTTTTTTTTGTACACTTATTTTTATTTTGAATACACTTATTTATTTTTCAAAATTCAAGATCAAAACTTGAATTTTCAGTTTCAAATTTTATTTTTTCAAGTTCAAAACTTTTGACCCTAATTTAGCTCCATAGTTTTTTTTGGATCAAAGTTATCCAGATCCTACTGAAATGTTTTGAACAGCACAAACTGAAGGTTTGATCCAGATTAAAACTAGGATTGGATTACATGATCTAACCCGATTTCAGAATCCTTCTTTCCCTTTTGAACAACCCATTTTCAAGATTTGATCCAATCCAATAACCAAAATCCAATCAGATTACCTTTGAACAACTGGCCCTTAGTCTATTAAATGTCAAAAAGTGAAAAGTGAAAAACGCTCATCACATTTTCCAAGAGCCCAACTTGACGTCTTCAGATTGCTTCTTTTGTCCAACCAACAGTCCTAAACCCAAAGACTCTTCATTTACTGTCATAAATGAGGAAGAAAAGCAGCAAATCCTCACATTTAAGAAAATGCAGCCAGCATATATTTTACACTTTTGCTTGAAAAATGACTAAAACGATTTGTTTATTTACAAAATAGTTGCTAATTAATAATCTACTAATCTACAATAATACACGATCCCTGTCTCCTTCATGCAGGTTGGGATAGTTGTGTGTTATGTGTATGTCTGTTATGTGTTTTTCAGGCTGGAGAGGAAACACGTGACCACACATTTATTCCAGCAGAGAGCTCTGTCTGGGGCAGAGGCTGTCAATGCACTCAGACCCTTTTATTTTGCAGTCCACCCTGACTTCTTTGGTCAACATCCCAGAGAACGGGTATGTTTCTGATGTATCATGAATTGTTTAGCCATTCATAAATCCAAATAAATATATTTTCACTCAAACAAATCGGACTAAACTGTGACTTTTAACTTATCTGTAGACTGACATGAAGTGTTCCAGAGCTGTGTGCCTGTAGTTTTATGAGTGAGCGACTGTAGTCAGCATACAGGTCTAATGAACAATATGTAATGTTGTATTTTACAGGAGGTGAATGAGAACTCATTAAAGAGGCTAAATGGATATCTGGACAACCTGCAGAAGCCCGGCTCAGGCTCCCTTCAGCCAATGAAGCTCACCTTTTATGTCAGGGACACAAAGGACAGCAGTGATGTGCAGCCAGACCTCCTCACCTCAGGTACAGTTTCCATTAAAGGAATAGTTAACCCAAAAAATTAAAATTCAGTCATTATTTACTCACCCTTATGCAGACTGAAAGGACATTAGTCCACAAAACACTACTGGAGTCAAAAAACAACAGAATAAAAACATAAAATGCCTCCACACTGGTCATCTGGTGTTGCTCATGATATTTGTGAGTTCAGTCTAAAATCTCCTGCCTGGTTCTCAGGATTCCGTTCGGTGAGTTTCACCCTGCAGACGAACGATGTCTTGAGCACAGTGATGAACGTTTTGAAGTCCTGCAGTCTGCCGATGGAGCACATGAGGGGACTGATGGTGAATACAGAGACAGCCAAACGTCCACCTGAGGCAGGGGTACCTTTCTACAGACCCATCAAATGGGACAAGAGTTACTACAGCTTCACTGGCTTCAGAGACCCTGAGCAGGAACTGCAGCAGGCCAGGAGAGTGGAGCCTACACTCAGGTTAGTACCACTAGTACCACTGTGCTATGTATATATATATGTGTGTGTGTGTGTGTGTGTGTATACACAGCACTGATTCTTCTAGGTACACTTGCACACAGTGTTTGAAGGAACTCGGCAAGTAGGTTGTTCCAAACATCTTGGAGAACTGCCAAACAAAACAATCAAAATGAGCTCCTCTTCTTTCTGTCAAGAGTTCTCCATCATGCTTTCCAGTGCACATTGTGGAACATGTCTGTATGGAGACCCCCTCTAGTATCTATAGAAGCATGGATGTGGGCTGGAGTGTGATGAAAACTTGACTGAGTGTGTCTGCTGTTTGGAGCTGAGTACAGTGAAGAGTATTTGGGTTTTAGAGCTTTTTCGCTGGAGAGCAGCTTGATGAGGGTACTGAGAGTGAAGCACAACAGTAAAGTAGTGGGCTGTAAAAACAAAAGACTGAGCTGCAGAGTTGATGATAATTCTGTGTGTTTGTCACCATGAAAGATGTGATTAGTAGTTTTATAGAGGAGTCATCTCACAGTGGTTTCATTCTGCCTTCTCTTTGTCAGCTTGTGGCTGAGAAACAATGAGCCTGAAGCAACAAAGAAGCACAACGCAAGTCTTCCACGGAGAGAAGAGCTGAACAGATTGAAGAAGGAGCTGTGTCACAAGTTTCAGCTGACTGATATCAGGTACACTCAGCTCCTCTGTTTCTGCTGCAGTGGGTAAGGTCCAATCCCATTGTCCCCTCCCCCTCAAGACTGAAGACCTGAAGCCTCACAGACTTCAGCTGACGTCACCTTCAGTTGAGTGAGAGGCTGCAGGGGGTCAGAATGGTACATATAGGAATAGGACAGCACTTTTTCAACATACCAAAGCGATACAAATTACACAAATACATATGAAGAATATAACATGAAAATATTACAAGACAGACACATAAAATAAAATAGAGGCCTACACATGTACACAAATATAAGTATCAGTCAGAGGATTCAAGGAAAAATGTTGCATAATGTTTTAAAAGCTTTGTACTTTCCTTGTTGTTTAAAACGACAGTTCACCCCCAAATCAAAAATACATATCCTCCTAATTCCTCTGGCCTGTAGTGCTATTTATCCATCTAGATTTTTTGGTTCTGGTAGATTCTGCTGCTGCAACAAAGCTGTTCCTGCTTTGAGCACCACAAGCTGAGTGCCATTTAGTCCCATAGACCCTGTCACAGCCGACGTCATCGAAAAGCCGCAGGCTCATTTTGGCAACAGAAATCAGACGACTTATCAAACTGCAAATGATTTGTTGTTGTGTATACAATACTTCATAATAGATATTCCACTGGTCAACTTAAGTTGTTCAGAATTCTGACAGGATGAAGACCGTCTCAGAGCAATCAGCGGCGTCACTGGCTGCAAGCCATTAAACATGTTGACTAGACTGAGGACGCGATTAAAACTGCTCATATTTTCTGTGCCCATTGACAAGCCGTTGTGGTCCGCCGTACTTCGGTTGCCAAAATGCACCTGCAGCTTTCATTGTTCACAAACTGTCAAAGGGTCTATGATATTGGAGAGAAGGCAGACATCTCTTCAGCCGATTTCTCCAAAACTCTGCAACTCAGGCCAGGGGAAAAATAGGTATTTTTGATGGAACTGTCCCTTTAAGAAAGTGTGTTGTTTGTGAAGAGTTGGTGTTTAAGAATTCAGTTCAAGAAGAAAGGGTGAGATCTTGTGTAGTGATGTAATACATTTCTGTTTGTAAAGAAAAAAACTTGCATACAGAATAAGGAAAATAATCAAGAGCAGCATCATCTACAGACTTTTTGAAAAACACAAGCCAGCAAGTCCTGTGGGAGCTGCTAATAACTGCTAACAACACTGTTGTTTACCTTAACGTGTGTGAACAAGAGCCTTGTTCTTGGCCGGTCCTGCCTCTGTACTTCAGTGGAGAGAGAACTGCTTCTGTCAGTCATTTAACTCTACAGAGCATGATTTAAATGACACAACAGTAAAGGTGAAGGCAGAAGTATGCTGTATAGTTCATGTGGGGACTGTTGAGCCTTATTTCAAGGCTGTGCATCAACCAATAAGAAGCCTTGTGTATATTATTGTGTGTTGTATGTTGTGTGGTGCAGGTGGCAGCGCAGCTGGGGAGTGGCCCACAGGTGCTGTCAGCTTCAGAGTCTGAGCCGACTGTCACAGCAGAACCCCGAGGCTCTGATCAACCTGCAAGGTGAAATCAGACAGCTGCATGCACTCACAGCTGAACTCTGTCTGTCTGTCTGTCTGATCAGAGCGTCTGATTTAAACAAATGGTTTCCTGGGGGACCACAGCTGCTGTGTATGTTCCATTTCTTGCTGCCTCTTCCTCACACCTAATTGGCTAAATGTGTGGTCACATAGAAGAAGACATCCTTTATTAATCCCTCTGGTGTAAATGAACTTTTTTCATTCTGTTGTTACACATACAGGCCTGAAATGCACACAGTGATTGTACGTTGAGCTCTCAACACTGCAGAAATACCCTCACTACTGTGCATGAATGCATCCTGTGTAGTGTTGGATTGAGGGTGTGTTCAGGTCACATAGTTCCCTTTGAAGTGGACTGCACAGTGTTCAGCCATGTTAAAGCGATATTCCACCGCTGAATAATAGTCCACTCAATATGTACTCACCTCTATGCTGATGTGAGGATGGGTGAAGATCTTCAGTTCACAAAACAATCCTGGAGTTTCAGCTGAAAACAGGGTTGCAGCTAATGGCAGTGAATGGAGACCAAATGTAAATGTAAAGAAACAAAAAACAAACACAAAATGTCTTCATCCTGCTCGTGTGGTGTAATCCAGCGTCCGCGAGCCGCGACATTAAAATTTAACCACAAAACTTTGTATATCTCTTAATGGATGCACATGTGAAAATATCGCAAGATCGACGCCATGTTTACATGCTACATACTACAGTTGACATTTCGGCTAAAAACATGGTGTAAATGGCGTCTTTTGTGGTTAAATTTTAACGTCGCGGCTCACGGACACTTGGATTACACCACACGAGCAGGATGGAGACATTTTGGGGTTTTTTTGTGTGTTTTTTTTACAATTACATTTGGTCTCTATTCACTGTCATTAGCTGCAACCCTGTTTTCTGCTGAAACTCCAGGATTGTTTTGTGAACTGAAGACCTTCACCCATCCTCACATCAGCATAGAGGTGAGTACATATTGAGTGGATTATTATTCAGCGGTGGAATATCGCTTTAAGTAAGATTCCAAACTGTAGGCAGCAAAACATGCTCAGTTCAAAGTGAACTGTGTAGAGAAGAACCGAACATCTTCGCTTTGCAGGAAGTAGACAAGCAACATTACCCATGAGTCATTACGCCAAAAACAAACAATGGAGCTCAGAGAGGAGCTTTATATCTTAGATAGGTTTATTTATATTATATATATATATATTATTTTTAATTAAAAAAATATGAATTTAATCAATCAATCAATTTGCTAGTAATTAAATATTTTTACAGTCATTTTTCTATTTATATTTTTATATCATTTACATTTGTCTGTAAATATTGTCATTGTAACTAACGTTACCAGTGTGTGCGTGTGACATTGCAGGGTGGTCTGAGTGGAGGAATTTTGTCAAGGGAAGTTCTTTTAACTGACATTCCCTGTACATGGAGCAGGGTTCACTGTGTTCACACTGTGGAACTGAACGCAGCTGTTGC
The DNA here is from genome assembly GCA_027495735.1 of Lutjanus campechanus. Classification (NCBI taxonomy): domain Eukaryota; kingdom Metazoa; phylum Chordata; class Actinopteri; order Lutjaniformes; family Lutjanidae; genus Lutjanus; species Lutjanus campechanus. The sequence goes on along the minus strand of JAJHUR010094555.1, from coordinate 23,609 downwards.
ATACGCACAAAAAGTGCTTTAAGTGTGCGGTCGCCACTTCCTAAGAATAAATTAGGATTTATAAGGGACAATAAAACTTGACAAGGAGCCACTTGTAGAGTGATCAGTAAGCATCTTTTAAATTTGGAAAGATAAAGAGATCAGCAGCAGAACAGACTGACATTTATGTGTGATATTGGTGAACTTGCCCTTTAATGTCCACTGTCTCTCAGGACACACTGTTGTGTTCGCTGACCAGTCAGGGATGAACGCCTCTGGACATGTCATGCTGGGGACCATGGACGTTCACCATCAGTGGACCAAAGTAATGCAGCTGCAGTGCTCCTGCTGTCACATGTTCTCTGTATCCCTCTGTATCCGTCTTCTGACCTATCCTCTGCTCGTGTGTCTCCAGCTGTTTCAGCAGCTGTCCAGCTATCGCAGCCTTCACCAGCAGACAGAGTGGCTGAAGGAGCGGATCAGCCTCCTCTTAGGCGGAGCTCTAGTGATCCACGTAGAGAGGTTGGGACCAGTCCAGCCAATCACTGAGCACTACAGCACCCTCAGCACCTTCCACAAGAGCCTGATGTCCCGACGGCTTCACCTGCACCCCCGCAGCCTGCAGGGGCTCACCATGCTGCTGGAGAAGTAAGCTGTCACATGACCATCTGACAACACACTGCTGTGTACTTTGATTTAGACATTGTTTGTCTTGTGTGTCATTGACAGCGACCGCTCCACCCCTAGTCTTCATGAGACAGGACACTTCATCATCCCCACCAACTGTGACCCTCCTAAGCTGCAGGTCTTCCTGCAGAGCCACGCCACCGAGGCCAGACAGCGCACCCAACGCAAAAACCAGTGAGTCAAACGTAACAAGACCCACTCCAGTTCTGTCAGTTCAATCACTGCACTTTTTCTTAGCTGCATCATTGTACACAGAGTGACACAGGAGCAGCAGCACGGCATGCTGTAGACTTTACAAAGTCTCCTCTCAAAATGACCTAATCACAAAACATAATGGAAGCTAGTGCTGTCAGAAGTGGTTGGATTATTCTGGAGTCAAAAAAGGGTTATTAATATTTTGAGCTTGTGAAACTAAGTTCACATGTAATTTCACAGCCTGCAGTTGAAAATCACTTTTTTAGTATGTGCAAAAAAATCATGCACACATACAGGTTTGTGAATCTGTAATTAGGTTCTGCAGCTGTAGAGATATTCTGTGCACATGTAAAAAGATTTTGTAGTCATAGAATTATTTTGTGCATTTATGAAAAAGTTTTGTGCTCATAGATATAATTTGCACATGTGTACAAAGGTTTTGTAGTTGTACAAGTGTTGTGGCTGTGGCTCAGTGGTAGAGCGGGTCGTCCCCCAATCGGAGGGTTGGTGGTTCGATTCCCGGCTCCTCTAGTCTACATGTCGAAGTGTCCTTGGGCAAGACACTGAACCCCGAACTGCTCCCGGTGCTGCGCCACCGGTGTATGAGTGCGCGTGAATGCGTTCTGATGCACAGGTTGGGTCTTCTGTAGCAGAAGAAGCCACCTGTCATTAGTGTGTGAAAGTGTGTGTGAATGGGGTAAATGTGACCTGTAATTGTCAAAGCGCTTTGAGTGGTCTACAAGACTAGAAAAGCGCTATATAAATACAGTCCATTTACCATCCATTTACCATTTGTGTGTATTTGTAATTAAAAGTCTAAAAAAGTATAGGTATATTTATCTTAACATAAACATCTACACATTATATATTAAACAAATAAAATAATGTCCTGTACAGTAAAGCGTCACTATCTATTTCATTTTTTTTTTTTTTTTTTTTACAATTTTACAATTTGATTACAGAATCTAATTTAGATAATTGTTTGACAGTATGCTGCTGTATGTTTCGAAGCTTGTGCATATCTGTGCTGAACAAAACTTTAAACTAGGGCTGCTCCACATGTTTTGACCTATTTTTCTAGTCTTTCCTGTAACAGTTATTTTCATTATCATTCAATCTGTTGATCATTTTCTCCACTAATTGATTAGTTGTCTGGTCCATAAAATGTCAGAAAATGTCAATCGTTGTTTCCCAAAGTGCAAGATGATGTTGTCAAATGTCTTGTTTTGTCCACAAACCAAAAAATATTCAGTTTACTGTCAAGAGAGGAGGAAAGAAAGCCGAAAATATTCACATTTAAGAAGCTGAAATCAGAGAATTTACTTTTTTTCCTCAATGACTTAAACTGTAATTGATTATCAAATTAGTGATAGTGATTTTTTCAATAATCAATTAATAAATGATTATCTCAGTGCTGCCACTGGTGGCTGGAAGATCAGCACATTTCTGCTCAGCAGCACTCCAGTAAGGGAGAAAAAAGAAATCCTTTGACGTGGTTCCATATTTATCAGCATTTTATTCATTCATTCATTCATTTATTTGTTTGTTTGTTTGTTTGTTTGTTTTCTTTGTGAGGCACTGACTGAAGTACATGTTGGAGCTCCAGGAGATGTCCATCCAGGACTGTCATTATTTTTCTAACACTGTTTAGCCTTCAGTGCTTCACTCAGAGGTTTTGATGTTTAAAGAATGCATGGCCGAGCTTCAAAACTACATATCTCAGTAAACTACTGCCTGATGATCACTGCTGCTCATCACAGGTCGTCTTCAACCTCACACTGGTTCCTGGTTTGTTATGGACTCATATGTCTTTGTGTGTCCAGACTGCAGGCGGAGGAGGAGGCTGTGGTAAAGCAGTGTCTCCAGAATCTCTCTCTGAGGAGTCTGTCCAAGGAGCCCAGCGTCAGCTCCAGCCAGATGATCTCATGCTGTAGGAGACTGGTGGAGCAGCGGTCCCCCCTCATGCAGGGCCTCCACATCTGTGTCTCCCACTTCTACTCGGTCATGCAGGATGGGGACCTGTGTGTCCCCTGGGACTGGAAGAGCTGAGCTGGAGGGGCATGGCCCCAAGCTGCAGGATTCTCAGGCAGGAAAGAAGTCTTTTTAGCAGTTTAATGTTGTTCAGGCAGAAAATAGACGTTTCACGGGATCAGTTGTTAGAGGTCACGTGGTCACAACTGATTTCATATATGTTCGTTCTCAAAGGAAATCTGTGGAGAAGAAAAATCTGTGGTAAGCACTATGGGTTCATCCATAAGATGCACTTTATCCTCTCACTGGAAAAGCCAAATAGAGGAAGAACTAGATGGAAGTGAGCTCAGAGGTTCCCAACCTGGGAATGAGTCAAATTATTCTCAAGAAGGGGAAGAAAATGAAAAATGTTCATTTGACATGTTCAGTAGTCAAAAACAAAAGTGTGAGAACCAAATGGTCTTGAGTTGAAACATGATGTGAGATGTGGGGGGTATTACTTGGATCCCAGCTTTTGGGAACCAGTGGCAGAGGTGCAACAATGTCTGAAGCTTTTTTCAGACCAGGGATGGGGCCTTGAAGTGTGCACTGTTTGACCAAGTCAGTATTTTTTGTTTCTGTGTGGAGTTCACTGAGAAAGAATGAAAATAATGATTGTGTAAAAAGCACAATCTGTTACCCAAATGTAAACAAAAAACACCTAAATTCCCATCATTGATGGACTGACGCTAGACAGGCAAAGGGTTCTGTAGGTTTCAAATGAACTAGTTCATACAATGTGGAGCTGACCGCAGAACTGCTCTTGGCCTGCTGTCACAGAGACAGTTGATTGAGATAACAGCTTCACGGTGTGAGATTCAGCTGTTCACGTGAAAAGTCACAGAGTTGTGTGAAAATTGTGAGAAAATTCAAACCTCGCCTCCTCACCCCTCCCGTCAGAGGAGCCCGTAAAGGCCCGATGTAGACAAAATTTTGTTCGAAACCGAGCCAAACCCAGCCCTCATTAACATATTACAGCCCAACATTTTTCTTAACAAGCTTCCCTCTATGTACCAAACGGTAGGAGCTGGCAGTGACAGGGACAATACATGGGGGGAATTTGAATTGGTAATGACAAAATTGAGGAGAAAAATGAAAATAAATAAATAAATATAGTACAACCCGAACCTGACGTGAGCCTGTGCAAAATGCAAGAAATATGGCCAGACCCAAACCTGTTGGCTCCCATCAGGATGTCAGATTTGGGCTGTACTGTTATTATTATTGTCATCATCATCATCATCATCATCATCATCAATCAGTAGTAGTAGTATTTTTTTTTCTCCCAAATTTTGTCATTGCCAATTCAAATTCCCCCCATGTCCTGTCCCTGTCACTGCCAGCTCCTACTGTTTGGTGCTCAGAGGGAAGCTTGTTAAGAAAAATGTTGGGCTGAAATATGTTAATGAGGGACGGGTTTGGGTCGGGTTTGGACAGAATTTTGTCAATCTTGAGCCTTTTCTACTCCACACCCTCTCACCTCCACACAGCTGTCTGATTACAAATTATGAAGTGGCTGTGATTGCCAAACACTTAATTTGAAGCATACTGACACCCTGAAGTTCTAATTATTGTTACTGTAGTAGTATTAGATGTTAATTTTTCATCTACAAAGTTCAAAGTTTAATTTTATACATGTGAATATACAGTAATTTATGTGATGAGAAAGAGAACTGTGGGACAATCGAGGAACACTAACAAAGACTTTCTGCTGTGTTATTATGTTACACGTGTGATCCAGCAGTGGACTGACGTGTGATCACAGGTTGCTTCACTGGATGGAGCAGTTTTAGACATTTCAGATGCTGGTGGACACTCCAGAGTTAATCTGGTTTTGGCCATGGACCCATTCTCATACTGTGGCTCAGTGATTTGAAACTCTTACTGTTACATGCACGGTGAGGTGGAGTACTTTGTAAAGGCACCATAGCTGTGAAACAGATGGTTTGTCTCAAATAAAAATGGTCATTTCAGACATGATTGTTTATTATGATTATTATGTCTTCTAAAATGAGAAAGCACTGTCAACTCTCAAGATTATTCTGAGTAACACCCTGTCGAAACTCACCATGTAATACGTTTAATAGATTAAAAAGGTGTAATAAAACATTACTGCTGATCCATCACAACCTGTTACCTCTCTGGGAGGCGCCATAACAACCAGACAACCAGTAGCACTTGATGGGTTTTGGTCACATTGGGCCTTATTTCTCACATTGGGTTTGGCCTGTTATGTATGTATGTACGTACATACGTATGTATGTATGTATGTATGTATTTCACCCCCCCCCCCCCCCAATTTTGATGTTGCTAATTCAAATTCTCCCCATGTATTGTCCCTGTCACTGCTAACTCCTACTGTTTGTTACATAGAGGGAAGCTCGTAAAAAAAAAAAAAGGTTCAGGTTGGTTTCAGACAGAATTTTGTCGGCATTGGGCCTCAACGGGCTCAACTTTTCAGGCACAATTGAAGCACTTCATAGGAATGACCTCAGGGCAGTTTATATTCATCTAATAATAAAAGCAAATACAACGATGAAAATGGAAAAGCACTTGCTTAACACAAAGAACAAAATGATGCATTGTATATTTGTTTATCGAACAAGTGTAACACTGCTGTGGCTGGACGATCCACCTACACTCAACTTCACTGAGGTCCTGAGTCACAAACCATGAGAACAAGTCTGTCCAATCAGGATTCAGGACTTCTTAGTGACTTCTGGAAACTCTGCCATCACTGTTTTGTGTATTTGCAGTGTGTTTTCTAATTGTTCTGCACTGATGATGTTTCCTTAACTTGCTTATTTTTAATCTGTTTGCATATGGTTTCTTAAAGGGACAGGTCACCCCAGAGTCAAAAATACACATTTGTATTTGTATTATTTTGGTGTGAGTTGCAGAGTTTTCAAGATAATGGCCTGAGAGATTTCTGCCTTCTCTCCAATAGAACTGGACTGAATGGCACTAGTTCCATGGTGCTCAAAGCGCCAAAAAATACATTTAAACACTTAAAAGCAATGTGAAATCATGATCTGATATGGAGGTGCCCAGTGGTGATTTCCAAATCTGTTAGAGCTAGAGTTATACAATTAAAGATCCTCATAGAGCTCACGTCACACCCTCCAGAATTTAGAAAACAGACCCAAACTCCTCAGCCCTCTGCTGGCATGGTTGTGACCACTGGGAACTTTGATTCATATGTTATGGCACTGGCCTGCAGTCAAGTCCTTTTGGGCGAAAGATTTTCTTTTGATCTCAGTAATAATGAATATAAAGCTCTCCCCATGTCCTCTGGTTTGCTTGTTGGGATGTAGGGCTGCACAGGTCAAAAGAAGACAGAATAGTCAGCCTAGCTTTACTGGCTGATGAAAGAATGATTTTGTTAAATTGGGAAATTCATAAGCCAGAATGTTTCTCAATAGAAACATGGGTGCTTGAGTTCTCCAGTCCTCTTGATGTGGAACAAAGAGCCGATATGATCAGAGACACGACGTTTAGACCCTTTTCAATGTGACCAAGCATGAATTTATGTATTTACTTTAGTTTCAAAGAACCTATTAATTTAAAAGAAAATCATGTCTCACAGTTTCTGCTCTTCAAAGGTCAGCAACAGCCTTTTATTTAAAAGCTTAACATTTATGGTTTAAGCAAATCATGTGCCAGAGTTGTTTTGAAGTTATTTATTCATTCACTCATTTTATTCAAGCTGTGAAGTTAAAAAACATTAAGTTAGCCTGTATATCTTCACTGAAATGATTTTAATGGCTTTTTGCCTTTTTGTTACATAGTCCAGCTGAAGACAGACAAGAAAAGAAGGAATGAGAGGAGGACATGTAGGTCAGTCTCAGGTTGGAATCAAACCCACGTTGCTGCTGAGGCTTCAGAACATGAGGCAGATGCTCTACCAAGTGAGCTATTAGAATGGGGCAGTATGCCCTGGAATCACATTATCTTGCCATCTACTTTGCAGGAATTTTTGTTCATCATGTCCTTTGTTTTGTTAACTGCAGCAGTATTTGGCCTTTTTTCATGATTACCCCTTTATATTCTTCATATAGTTTAACCTGCAGGGTTTGTTCTGCAGCTGAGAAAAAAATCACTCATTTTCACTTCTTTTTGTGACATCTTATCCTTTTTTCAACAATCGCCTGTTCTGGGCTGCTTCTGTTTGCTGTGCACACTCACAGTGCAGCTTGTTTTAGCCTGGTTTGAGTTAGCATTGACTACACCAGGCTAAGGTGTCTAAGTGGAACGGCTTAAGCCTCGAGTGGAAGTTGAATTTAATTCAAGCCAGGCTTTTATCTCTTAAGCGCACTTATTTATCAGCCTTGATGGAATACCCCCCTGCTCTTTAAATATCTGCATCAGCCACTGAAAAACCCATCTGTCGTCCACAAAATACAGGATATTCAGATCAACTGTTGTTTCTGTTGGTCATTGTCAAAAGTGTCCCTACTAGACACACTGGAGGTATTCAAGACTCACACATTGTACAGTAAATAAAATTTATTTTCATTGTTGAGACAACACACAGATTCCTCAGTCAAATGGAAATAAAAAGTCACTGCTGCAGCTCTCGTTCTCTCCTCATCAGTCAGCAGTCACACCTGTATTTCATTTCATCCGGCTCCTGATGCTGACGGAAAGCAGCTTCATAAATATCAAGGCTCCTCACGGGGGGGAGGGAGGCGTGCTGTGTGTGAAGTTTGTGTTCTGAGTGTGGGGGGTGTGAGAGGGGGCTGTGGAGGCTCATTTGCGCTGAACTTGTGTGAAGGATGAGGGCAGCTGGATAGGCTGGACAGACTGGAAGGGCTGGACTGGTTTCTTGCGTGAGTCTGGGGAGACCCTCTGGACCGCTGTGGGCAGCAGCTGGTTCCGTTTGATGATCTGCAGGGCCAGCTGGGTATTTCCTGAGGGCACGAGACATAAAACCAGAAGGTTATCTCCTCAGTCACACGCTGATTCAATTAAGACCAGACAATTTAATTCTCACCAACTTTCTGTTCACAAACACAGTCCAGACTCTGGTCCATATGCAGATACAATAGATTTTTTAAATTCTGCTGTTATTTATGACATTCTTCAAGTTTGAGCATTTCTTGAGCCAAAACATTCAATGATTCTGTGTTAACCTCCAGTGTTTCCCCATGGAAGAGACTAATCTCTACAGTCTCTCAAAAAGCAATTAGACAGCAGTGCTGTCAAAGTATAAAAACAGCAACATTCATCCATACTGTTGCACGACAGGAAGACTTCTGGTTATTGTAGATATTTAAGTTTTTGTTTGGTCCTTTTGGTCCACATCATGAGGGGAAGTGACATGAGAAGAAGCACCTCACCACCTTCAGATTGGCTCAGTGAGTGTGACTGACCGTTCTGTAGCTCTAAGTAGACTCCCAGCAGGATGGCTTCAGGTGGGATCTCCTTGGTGTTCACCATAGATGCAGCCTGATGAAGACAACACAAATCACACCTGGGTCAGCTCTACATCATGACTTCACTGTGAAATGATTTCAACATGTTTTGGGACTGCCCTCCCGTTGGTCAATTCTGGAGCAATATTGCATCTAAGTTGTCTGACCTGATAGAAAAAACAGTGCCTGTAACTATGCATGTGTTGCTTCTGAATGATCTGTCAGCCCTTGATCTTTCCAAGCCTGAAAAACATATTATTTATGCCGGTCTAACAGCAGCCAAGAAGATAATTGCTACACGCTGGAAACCGCCCCATTCCCTTATTGTTGTGGCTTGGATTCTTTCCTTCCTGGACGTTGTATATCTGGAGCTCTCTACGGCCCGAATTAATGATGCTAATCGGCGAACTCTGGGGTACTGGCGTCGTACTGTTGATTCATTGAAGGACATGTTGTGATATGGAGATTTTGCCACTGGCTCCATCATCTTTGTGTTCTTTGATGTCGAGTTTCCTCTGTCTTGTCGTGTGTGTGATGTATGTGTGTGTGTGAGAGAGTGTCAGAGTGTGTGTGTGTGTGTATTGGTAGGTTGTGTGCATTTTTATTTTTTAAATTTTTTTTATTTTTTATTTATTTATTTATTACTTTTCATGTTGTCTTGTTATGATGTGATGTGTTTTGGGGATGTTTTTTGTTATTGTTATTTGTGTTATAATTGAAAGAAATGTTTAAAAAATTTGATCGCAAAAAAACAAAACAAAAAACATTTCAACAAGAGAGACCGTTTAGTCATTACAAAGTCAACAGTGAATTTAAGAAAAGCGTTTTTCATGGAGTTGGATGCAAACTAAGAAAATATAGCGACACTATAACAGTTCAGTTTTGAACAAATCACAGTGTCTGAAAAGTCAGAGATCATGTCCAAACACAATTTTCTACTCCTTGAAGCGCATGGTGAGGCAAACAGCAGAAGAAGCACGTCAATACACAGCAGCTCTCTCTGGAACATGTTAAGTCACAATCTAACGATGTGAATCATATCAGTGTTCAGGCCAATGATAGGGAAGCAAGGGGAGTGTCCAGTAATAATAAAGTCTGTGAATATATGAGGCAGTGCTCAAACTTGTATGGCAGAGGTCTCGAAACAAAATGTGCCTGTTTCATGTCCTATATGGCCCTGTCTGGTGGATAAACAGGCTCAACTACTACACGTCCATGGTGTCTGCAGCTCTCCATGTACGTGTCTTTTTGGAGTATATTGATGCCTTAACAGAGACAGAGACAGCAGACAGAGGCTCAGAGTGAGGACATGCTGGACTGCATATCCCAGCCAGCACTGATGTAGCTTTGGTTTGTGAGAGCTGTCCAGTGGTCTGTGGTAAGCACTAGTATTAGCTTGTCTGTCCTGGCTCACTTGACCTTTAGCTCATCCATCTCCTCCTCAAAGTGTTTTTCAATGTGTTTAGTCACAGTAGCTCTTGATGGCAGGACGTACCTGGGTATCGAACATTAGGTCTTTGAAACCCTCGCCCTCTACCACCTGATCTTTGAAATGTTTCCACACTACACACTTCATGTTTAACTCAAACTGCTAGCTAGTGAAATTGTTAGCAGAGTGTCTGAGTACACAAATTAACCTATAGATTAACATGTGTGATGGTCAGAAATACTCTTGGTGGTTAACTGAGTAATGGTTAACTGTCGACAAACCTCAGTGTAGCACAGAAGGGCTGCATGTTTCACTTACTGCTGTGTTTGGTCTGAACACAACCTTTAAAAGCTGAATTGAAGGGAAATTAACAACTTCAGGCTGCTCCAGGACCTGTTGACATCACATAGCTGTTGTCATGGTTACCTGATGCAGGCACTTGCGGGCCTTGTCATACTCGCTCCTCAAGCAGTAGGCGCTGCCTAGGTTGAAGAGCATCATGGCCCGAGCTGATGTCACACTGCTGGGGTAACACATGGGAGTCTGCTTCCCTGCTGCAAACACACACACACACAACTATTACAGTAATACCTGTCATACTTTAACTTTTACCTTTCCTCTAAGCGAGACTTGTTTGAAGTAAAATTTTAAAAAATGTAAAAAAATCATGTATTAGGTTTTATTGAGATTGACTCACGCGACTCAGCAGGCTCATCTCCTTTGTCAGACCCTGTTGAGGAAAGCAAAGCGAGCATTAAGGACACGGGATGAACTGGTGTGTTTTATGAGTGGTGTGTTGCTGTCACAGACCTTGGTCCTGCTCGCTGGTCAGCACTCCCATCGACACATCACTGACATTCTCTGGGTTGAGGTGAGTGATAGCATCGGAGATTCTGTCCAGTGAGATAAGGGCTTCAGCAGCGTAGAGGTGACCCAGGAACCTGAACACACAGCAGACACTGATCACCTGTTTGAAGGACTTTGGACTGATAAGTGTGCTTATTTGTGGCAGCAGTAGACGAACAGAGCATGTGAGGCAGCAGCTGACTCTGAGCGCTTACTTGAGAGATCCGGAAACCTTGGTTTGATGGAGCAGTTTCTCAGCGTGGTTTAGAGCCATCAGGTTGTCTCCCAGTGCTAAAGCCACATAGGCACTACAGGCCAGGATTGAGCACCTGCATGTCAAACAGTCGACACTGCAGGTTACAGGACAAACCTCTGGCTTCTACAGGTTATTAATGTTCCTGAGAAATGACTCATGTCTGTTTAACTGAGGGGAGAAGAGAAAGAGACCTGTCATTACCTCAGGTTTTCTACCTCCTGTTTCCTGAGAGGAGACGATGGAGCTGCAGACAGGAACTTATCAGCTTCCTGACCTTTCCCACTGCAGAACACAGAACCAAACATAGGCATCACAACACATCCACAGTCACACTCGACTTGTCCACCATCAAACCTTTATCACCAGGCTGCAGTCAGTTCAGATCACAACCCTCTACAGTTGATCAGATGGCACAAGGTTAATGTCACAAAATCATAAATTGTGGCCATTGACTCAGTTGAGTAATCATGCCTTTTTGCTCAGTTTTAAAATCATTTATGTGATATATACTCTTCATTTATCAATATGGAATTATTAAAGTGTAACTTGAAGGAGCAATATATAGAAACTGTGCTTGGACAAATGAGTACAGCAGTCTAAATAGTGAGCTGGAGCCACAGACACTATATTAAATAGGTTGAAATCCTATTTAGTATACAATCTATACTCTCAGGCCGGCTGCAGGAGCACTGCAAAAGCACAAGATGTGCACATCATTGTAAAAGTTGACAATAACAAGGGACAATGAGCGTAGTCCTACATTGTCAGTTCATCATTTATTTATAACTCTGTCAGTTGTCTGTCAATGTAATGTTCAGTCTGTTATCCTGAAAACAAAATCCCACTGTTCTGAAAATACACACTGCTAAACTTTGTTAACATTTTTTCTCAACGCCTTCTACAAGATTATTTGTGATATCTTCATAAACAGATACTTGCTCATTTGCTGAACACTCTGCTTTCATCTTAACTCTGACAACGTAAAATGTTGGACAACCAAAAACAGTTATTCTGGCCCGTAATAGAAGATTCAAAGTGGGACATCACTGCAGGTGCGTTGCTGTAGCCTGTATTTCAACTGAACATGTTTTCTTTTTCTCTTTTTATGATTTTACAATAAATATATTACAGATTTCTACCTTAAGTAATTTTCTGCCTTTTTATAAAACCTGCACGAGTGATATAAATCAGTCGTTCTCAAAGACTGGGTCGTGACCCATAAGCGGTTCACATGAGATTTAATTTGGGTCCCCTAAAAAATTTGTATTAGTATACAATAAACATTAGTACATCTTTCATAAAGCATTTAAAATGATGTATATTGTTTTACTGATGACAGGAAAAAACATGAGGCTGCTAATTCTGCCGAAATGCACTTATTTTGTCTTGTTATGAAGGAGGCTAAAATGTTCTACACTGTAAAAATGAAAAAGCTGAGAAAATTCAAAATTTCAAGGCAACTTACTTGAATAGATTTTTGAGATCTAGAAACCCCAAAAATTGAGTAAAGTCATTGAAGTAAGTTGCCTTTGCCTTTTTAGTAACTTTGAGTTACCTCAACTTTTTAAGTTTGTTTTCTTGATGACAGGAAATGAAATAATTGAGATAGCCTGTTAACTCAGCCTAAATGCATTTTTTTTAATCTACGAAGTATTTAATGTGTATATTCATGTGCCAAGTTAATATAAGGAGATGCAGAAATGGCAGTAGGGATGGTCAAGAATGTTCATTAATGCACAAATTAACTCCACTGACAATGGTTTGTCATTTTTAAAAAGCAGGTCCCCAGAAATAAAGTTTGGGAAACACCGATAAAGGCCATTAAAAGTTCAGTTTCACTGTAACCACACACAGCACCCGCATACAGCACAAACTCCTGTCTACTGTATACAGTAGAAACTCCACTGATATTTAAACATGTGCTGCACTCTGGTCAACTGTACACAAGCTCATGATCACAACACACAGTTTAGGAGTTATAAGCTGTAGCAGTGTGTTAAAGTATGTTACAGCGCATTAGAATCAATGATTTTAACATTTCAAGCTTTTTAAGAGCATATGATAGATGATATTTAATAGTCACTGCTGAATCTCTGTTGCTCATGACGTATATGTGTGTGTCTGAGACCTGCAGGCGTCACTGTTCTCGCTGCCGCTCTCCGTGCTCCCTGACTGACTGGAGCTCTTGGAGCCGTTCTCTGTCTTGGTGTCCAGCTGCTGATGTTCAGGCAGCAGCAGCAGAGCATTCCTCAGGCAGATGGCTGCAAACTCCATACTAGCTACTGGGATGGCTGCTGATTGGCCCTCACTGGACACAAAAATGGACACACACACACTTTGAATATTTCACTCAGTGGAAACATCATATACTGTGTAAGAGATTTCAAATTTTACAGACACTGAACAGGCAATATCTGCCATTTTTGCTCCCACAAATCATTCAGACTTTACATGTCTGTCAAACATTTTAAGTGGATTCCGTGCAGGTTTAGATATTTGGATGCACAGTATGTTTCCTACCATTTAAGAGTAACACCACTTTGCACTAATTTCTGTATGGTATGAAAACCAATGATTGAAGTGAACAAAATAGCACAATACAATCAGTGAGGGCTGGAGGTGTTGCTTCAGTAGATGGCAGACTAGCTGCCTCCAGGCTGACTGACTCTCAGCTCTGGTTCATGGTTAATTTACGGACAGACTGAAACTCATCTTTTCACTCTTAGAAAGAAAGCAAATATTAAAGGGTCAGTTCACCCCAAAAATCAAAAATACATAAGTTTCCCTTGACCTGTAGAGCTATTTATTCATCTAGTTTAGGTGTGAGTTGCTGAGGAGATATCAGCTGTAGACATGTCTGTCTTCTCTCCAGTATAATGGAATTAGATGACACTCAGCTTGTGGTGCTAAAAGCACCAAAAATACATTTGAAAAACTCAGCAGCAATGACTCTTTGCAGGCCCCATGTAACTTGACCCGCCAGATGGTTTGTAACACAGAACCATCAGGGAGGTCATCCACAGAAACTGTTTGGAAAAGGGCAGGCACTTAAAAAAAACACTTTGCGGGTGATTGGTTGAACATCTGTCTATCGTATCTAACACAGGCTAACTTCAACTTATCACATCAAACTCTAGCCAAAGTCTGTCGGAAGAAGAGCAAAAACATTTTGTCCATGGAGAAAAGCCTTCAGTGTTGTTCTTTGCTCTTCTTTCAATGAAGAAATACTCTCCAGTTCTGATATAACTGATGCTATCACAGTATCTACACTAAGCCACCACTGTTTGTTCGAGACAAGATGCTTCCACGGATTCTCGCTGTCATCACACCTAAAACCACGGCTGTAACTATCAGTAGTCCCTCCGGGGACGCTGATTGGCTGCACCACTTTTGGTGCGTACACAAACGGATAACTTGAAGCCTGGTGAGATGGATTCTCATGTGATCTCGCATATCCAGCTGCCTCACAAGATAAGAAACCATGAACTGGTTCTTTAAGATATTTCACACACCTTGTTGAGCAGTTTCACTCTGAAGTAGAATCTACCAGAGGTTCCTACATGAAGTTGCTCACAACAAGGTCTGTCAATCATTTTGAGTAATCAGGTCATGATTTTGGAAAGAGAAACTGATTTTGAATTTTTCAAGTGTATTATTTGGTGTATTTTTAGTTACTGTGACTCAAACCAAATTTATCTAGATGGATGAACAGCACTAGAGGCCAGAGGGAAAATATGTATTCTTGGGGTGAAATGTCCCTTTAAACAATTTTATTAAGAAGAAAACCAGTAGTTACTGTGTCAACAACTAACATGCAGCATTGCTGCCCTCTGCTGGACAGTAAAGGTAAATGTCTAGGTCAGTTGTTAAACTTGTGCCATTCAGGATTGGAGGACAGACTTGTTGGACTTGTCACTGACCTGTAGATAGTGTTCTGGGTAGACTGGGATGCCAGGACGATCTTGCGATGGTAGCCCTGCCCAACAATAGACTGTACTATACCTTTTTTACAAGGTAAACCTTTGCTCTCCTGCTCTGACCCCTGGAAACACAAACACAGAGGACATGGAAGAATTTCATGTGGTTTTCTGCTCAGCTTTATAGAACTGTACAGGAAAGAACAAATTTAAGGGCACTTGATGTTCCAATTATCACCAGAACTGCTGTAACTGATAGATATAACTGAAGAATTGAAGCAAACCTATTCCATTTACAGTGGAAGGGGCAAAACACAACTTTTTCTGTCTCTTGATCAGAACATAAACCACTTTTTAAAAATCTATTTAGAGCATGGGTGCTCATCTCCTTTAACAACAGATACTGCTTTATGTCAACAAAACACAAAGAATATGCAAAATGACAAGAACTAATCTTTAAAATAAACTAAATGGAAATTCCAATGAAGCAAAATGCAGCTATGCACTCAGCTATGAAACAAAGGTGAACTCAAATCAGGATGTACATGAGTTAACTCTTACCCCTTTGTTAGCAGAGATGCAGCACTCTGCGAGCCTCAGCCACAGTCGAGGGTTGGAGTGGTAAACCTGCACTGCCTCCATCAGACACTCGAACGCTGCCAGAGGCCTGCCGATGTGCAGCAGTTGAATACCACAGTTATAAAGCAGCTCATAGCGCTTGTTGGCCAGGAGAGCACACATGGGGATACCAGTGAACTTCTTAGCTGCTTGGTGAGAACAACAACAGAAGAAAGGGACACACATGTTAACAACACATTTTCCTAACTGGCTAAGTTCAAAACTGAAGTGTACACGTAACACAATAAGACAGCATGGCTGTCCACTTGTGTGAATGATTAAAATTTTTTGAAAACTAGTGCATTAGAGGTACTTGATGAAAAAAAAATCCCTCTATAATGGGATCTCTTCATGCAGCCAGTTTTCATGTTGATACATCCATCTCTGAGATTTCTGCCAACACCCAATATAATAAAGGTGAATGGAATTTAGTTCATGGTTGTGGCATTAGAGGAAAAAAAAGGGGAACTCTTTCCCCTGTTACTCTGGATAATTCGCAGACCTCACTGTCAACAGTTTTCATGGGGACTATTTCTTTGCTCGACAGTAGTTAGTGTGACAGTGTGTAACAGAAACCCTGCTGTTTGTCACCAACTAAATTCTTCAGAGAGACGGACGACAAACAAAACCAAAACTAACCGCACAGAGAAAAAAAATGTTGCTGTACAAATGAGCTTGTTCCTTTGTGATGACAGGCTTAGTCAGTCTGTATGTAAGAGTGAAAAAAGTCTGTTTCTGAAATGTTTCTCTGGATGTGAAACTGAGTCTTCTGCAAACTGCTGTCAATCCACAGTGAACAGAGGAACAAACTACTCTGTGATGGAACAAACTACAAACTGTTTGATAAGATGAATAAGCTGGAGTATCAGAGTCAGTCAGGACACAGAGCTTGCTCAGACCTACATTGGCCGTTGTTGCCGTCTCCCAGCTGTGCGCAGGTGTGGTCGTTCTCTTGCAGAGCCTTCTTGAAGTAGAAAATGCCTAGATTATGTTTTCCCATTGCAAAGTGAATGCAGCCCAGATTGTTCCAGAACATACAACGAACACATTCACCTGAATGAGACAATCAGGACACAAACACAATCCATTAACTAGCACAAACCATCAAAAGTGGCTGCAATGAACACAACATTTAAAACCAACATTTAACCAATAATACATGAACAGTTGAACCAGGGGAAATCCAAGTAAAACTGTCTGTGTGGACATTCTGACACCAGGCATATCAAAAATGTTAAGAGGTACAGAAGGTGTCACCTGTCTTAATGGGACCAGGATGTTCTGCGATGTTGGAGCTGTTCAACAGCTTTACTGCTTTCCGGTAGTTTCCTCTCAGGTACTCAAAGTTACTCTTGAGGAAAAGTGAGGGTGCAGACTGGTGGAGGAGGCAAGAGACACAGGTCAGACATTATGATATACAGTATATACATATGATAAATATGAACAAACCAGCACAAGACTATGGGATGGTCAAAGGCCTGTGGATGTGGAACTGATTTTCTCACCAGGATCGCTCCCATACAGTTTCTTTGTTTCCCAATACCAATTTGACACCTGAACTTTGGGCGTCTCCAGACACCGAGTACTGAACTGATACCAGCAGGTTAAAAAGTGTATTCTTACTGTTCTTTAACAGCTGCATACTACTAACCCTGTATGCATTATGGCTGCACAATTTGGTAAGAAAGCCATATTGTTGATTATTTTAACTGAAATTGTAACATGCGATACAATTAGTAGAAATGATCAGTTTTGCATTACAATTGTCATGTTCACTGAAATAATAGATAAAAATCTATTAAAATCATGATGATGTGATATTTATTGAGGTCTGAACCAAACAAAGATGTTTTCTTTCATCCGTTTTCTCACCAATTTTTCTTTTTTCAAAAAACTGTGATTTGGTCCTGGGACTGTGATATGGAAAGTACACTTGGCCATATTGTGATTTTATTGCAATTGTGATTAACTGTGCAGCCATAGTATGCATGTGAAAAAAGATGTGGTTTTCAGAGACTTAGTCCCCTGCATTCTGGTGACTTAAGGAATTAAAATAACAAAATGAGTACACTGCAACTGCATTTTTATGTTAAATACTTTAGAATAATAAGAAAATGCTAATATTTTACTCTTAATTCTCTGGTGTGAACTTGTGTAACTCTCTGAAATAAACTAATATTTATCAGTTTTCTTTCATTCCTTCATTTATTTTTGCCCCTGCCCCTAAAACAAAAATTGATGCAGCAGACTTTATAGAAGGCATGCCTCTATTCTTTAAAAGCTTCCTTAAAAAACAGGAATTCTTCTTTTTCTTTCTTTTTCTGACTTCAAAATTTCTCTTAACATGTCAGTCCTAACTTCTCCCATCAAACAGAGCATTAAGGGTAACTGTAATTTTAGCTTAGGCCATGTGGGGTTCCACAGGGTTCAGTTCTTGGCCCTTTTCTGTTTAGTCTGTATCTGTTGCCCCTTGGTCATGTTATTCACCTCTTCACCCGCGTGTCCTACCATTGCTAGGCTGATGACTGTCAATTGAATGTCTCGTTCAACCCTGAAACTCACAATAACCTGGACTCTCTGCACCGCTACCTTGCCGCCATTAAGGACTGGATGGCCTCCAATTTTCTGCATCTGAGCACAGATAAGACTGAAGTCCTGGTTAGTGGTCTAGATCATATCTCCAACAATATCATTCCTCACCTTGGTCCAAAAGCAACTAACCTCAAACACTCAGCTAAAAACTTGTGAGTTGCTTTTGATTAATACCTCAGCTTCAATCAACACATTAAGAATCTTGTCCAATCCTGTTATTTACAAATCAGAAATATTGCTAAAATTAAACCAATGCTCCCCAAAAACACAGCTGAACAATTAGTCCACACACTCATTTCCTCCCACTTAGACGATTATCACTCCCTATTCTCTTGCCTAAATGATGCAGCAGTTGCCTGTTGACAGTTGGTTCAGAATGCAGCAGCAACACTCCTCACAAACACTTGACACAGAGAACACATCACTCCAGACCTCGCAGAACTACACTGGCTCCCCATTCAGCACAGAATTCAATTTAAGATCCTACTGATTACTTTCAAGTCCCTTCATGGTCTAGCTCCACCTCACATTTCACAACTGTTGACCCCTTATGCTGCCCCGAGACCCCTCAGGTCACAGAATCAGATTTTGTTAAAATTGCCAAGGTCCAGACTAAAAACAAAAGGAGATAATGCTTATACTGTTTTGGCTTCAGCGTTATGGAACAAACTAGCCCTTGACATCAGAGCAGCTGAATCAGTCCCCCAGTTTAAAACGCTTTTAAAAACCCACTTGTTATGTCAACAAAACACAAAGAATATGCAAACATCCATTTTTATTGCATTTTCTGCACATGATCTGCTCTTAAATTTTTATTTTCCTGTGTTTTAACTTGTGAAACACCTTGTAGCAATATAACTAAAATAGAGTTGTTCCGATTCCGATACCAGCATCAGAAATTGCTCTGATACTGCCAAAAATGCTGGCATCGGTATCGGTGAGTACTGGAGTCCAGGCACCGATCCAATACTACGTAATTTATTAAATTAGTAATTTATTTACTGGTTAGCTCCGTTAGCTCTGGCACAGTTCTTCTTCGCCGATCTAAAACAGTGGCGCTGTGCTGCAGCCTGCTGTTTTAGACTGACGAGGAAGAATGGGTCACATGACAGACGCAAAGCGTCAGAGCCAGAGCCTGTTGACACGGTTGACACGAGGCTCGGACCTAAGCTAAGTAGCAGCTAACTAGCACTAGCGTCATGTCGCCGGTGTGACAGTATTTCACGCTGGATGCTCCCACCAGCAAGACTGCGACATGCAACATATGCCAAGAAAAAATTTCGAGAGGTGGCACGAGTGTTGCTAATTTTAACACCAGCAACTTGATTAAACACCTGAAGACGCGTCACGCTAAAGAGCATTATTCCTAGATTTATTTAGTTAAATTGCATTTGCACTACTGTTTTTTATACTGTTGTATTTAAAAATAAATTTAAAAATAAATGGCTTGAATTTGCTGTATTTATTCGTGTTTTACAAAGGGTTTAACTTAAGCCAGGCCTTACCACAATGATAATCATATCACAGTCATGCAGGCGTGGTATGATTTCTTTTATAACATACTGGTATCGGATCGGTACTCTGTATCGGCCGATACCCACAGCACAAATATCGGAATCGGTATCGGGAGGGAAAAAATGGTATCGGAACATCTCTAAACTAAAATGCATTATTCTCCTAAGGACTCCTCCAATTTTGCTCCAAGAATAATTCACTAAGTACTGTAGCGATAAAAGAAGCTCAATTTAGTTTAACTTTTGCCCCAACATTCAATTTTTTTTAAATGTTTGTTCTAAATGAATAGATGATGATAGACAGTACCTGTGTGGACATGTTGTGATTTACATTTCTGGAGGAAGGTATCGTAATGATTTCCAAGCAAAATGACATTGGGTGCATATCCTACATGTTAGCCCCGTCACCTTCACTGTCTGAACAAGGCGATGAAATAGCATCAATAGAGTGAGACTCACGTTCCCCGCTGTGTTCATCACTGATTTGATCTCCCTCTTACAGGCCTTGGAGGATTTCATCTGGATGTAGGCTCTCACTTTGTACTGTAAGACACAACAGTAAGTCACAGTCAGCAGGAGGGAGACTGAAACAGGCCAACAGTGGATGGTCTAATCCATGAGCTCTTGCCTGATGCATCTTTGATTTGGCCGCCTCAATCATGGCTGTGAACTCTGCCTTCTGGTTCACTCCGTCTTTGTTATTCTGGAAACAAGCACAGGTCTCAATACAAAGTCAACCTTTTAAATCTGCTTCATTTGATCCATTTTTTAAAAGGTCCAGTGTGCAAGATTCACAGCAATTTATTGGCAGAATATGGAAGAAATGGAATATAATGTTCATCGGTATGTTTTGACTAGTGTACAATCACATGAAAATAAAAATCTTTTTTTGTTACCTCAGAATGAGCTGTTTATATCTACAGAGGACACCGTTCCTCCTCTAGAGAGGGTGCCATGTTGCACAGCCATGTTTCTATAGTTGCCCAGAATGGCTCTAGATACAGCCTTCGTTGTTTTACACAATTTTTACTACCATTGTAGTTTCTCCTACACGCTGGTAAGAAGTGGTATTCAATTGATTGCAATCTTCACCACCGCTTGTTGCCACTAAATCCTACACACTGGTCCTTTATTAGAGAAGTAAGTGGTCTCAGACACTACATGACCAAATTACATTATTCTCAGATGCAGCCATTCAACTGGCACAACACAGGTTCTTTGGTTTGTTTAGTTGGACTATGGAGGAAATACTTTATTCTTTGAGACTAATTGCAGGTGTGGTCCAAGTGTCTGCAAGCCGTGACATTCAAAATCAACCGCAAAAAACGCCATTTACGCCATGTTTTTAGCTGAAATATCAGCTGTAGCATGTAGCCGGTAAGATGTAAACATGGCGTCGATCTCGCGAGACTTCGGCATGCGCGGCCATTAGCATATATACGAAGTCTCGCGAGATCGACGCCATGTTTACATCTTACCATCTTGCAGACACTTGGATTACACCACACAAGCAGGATGGAGACATTTTGTGTTTGTTTTGTTTGCTATTTTTAACGTTTTATCCGTGGTCACCATTCACTGTCATTGTACTGGATGAGGTTGCTACCCTGCTTCTCCTAAAACTCCAGGATTGTTTGGTGTACTGAAGATCTTCACTTATCATCACATCAGCATAGTGGTGAGTACATACAAAATGGCTTATTCTGGCAAAATGGAATATCACTTTAAGGCCAGTTTAACCTGAAAATTCACTATGAGACAAAACCATTTCAGAACATTCAGTAAAATGTCAGTCACTATAATGCGTATGAAAATAAAAGCAGGTTTTGTATAAATGTAATTTTCTTAATGTAATGACAGTGTAGTGTGGTGGGGTACCTCTCCTTTGCCATTCTTGTTGCTTCCTTGTACAGACAGTTTGTCAAGCACAGCCAGCAGGTGGAGGGCCTTCTCTGGCTGGAAGGTGAGCAGGTACAGATCCACCAGCAGGAAGCACACAGCCTGAGCAAACTTCTCTTCTAGGACAAATAACACAATGACTCCACGCCAAACTCAAGGCTGACACATACATCAGTACATCTAATAACTGTCAGAATAACACTGGTCTGACTTCAGTAAAGAAACAGCACTGAGGTCAACACAACTTATCTCTTCCCAGTGTTACTGTTAATGCTGGCCTTTTTTCTAAATCAGGAACTGTTTCTAAATCTTTTGGGCCATGTCCAGGACTTAAGACCTGTGTTAGGTTATGGGAACTTTGTCTTGCACATCCATGTTATGATGTATATCATTAATATCAATTTAGAAAAAACACCATTTGTGAATACAGCTCAAAAAGTCCAGTCAGCTTGTCACCTTTAAACCTGAGTCATCAATCATCTATCAATTAACAATGGATTATTAAATTAATCGCCTATTTTTTAAGTCAAAATTCTCTGATTTCGCCTTCTTAAATTTTTTTGTCCCCTTTTTGACACTAAACTGAATATCTTTGTGTTGTGTACAGCACAAGACATTTGAGAACATCCCCTTATGCTTTAACGTTTTATAGATCAAACAACTATTAACCATGAAAATAATCAACTATGAAAATAATCATTAGTTCCAGCCCTACATACTATCAGGTTCAAAAGTCATCAAAATGGTCATTTTATCTGAACCACACCCCAGAAACCTAAAAGCTTATTCACTTGCAGCAGTAAAGTATTTTTAAAAAGTTGCAACTTCCCACATGATCACTTAATATTTAGTATATTATTGTTAATAAATTTAAAATGCCAATCAAAACTGCATTGGAATCACATGTTGATCAACTGATTGATTATCTAATAGTCTAATAGCCTTTCTAAAAGCCATGTAAAGCATCACCACATACCAAATGGTTCCAGAAACTGGTAGAGCCTCTCCCCTATGGAGATGGCTTCAGAGAACTGTCGCATGTGATAGTGGATGATGGCTTGATTATAGTACAAAAAGCTGTTTTCAACATCGTCCAGCCCGTCAACATCCTCTGCTGATGTGTGAACCTGAAACATAAATACAGGATGTTTGATAAAGTGCTATTTCTCGAGAAGTTTTCACAGAAAACACATTCAATATTGACTGACAGCATGAGAAGAATGTGACCCACGTTCTGGCAGTTACCTGATTCTTCATTGCCATTAGAGCCTGCTTCAGAGTGCCTGTGGTAGTCTGACCACTTTTGTAAAACTCTACGATAGCTTTATTCATGGCAATCTTGTAGTCCTCTTTATTGAGCTCCTGCAGGGCTTCAAGGTGTTTGAGAGACTCATCGTACTTCCCAGCCTGGGAGAAACACAGGGGCTCATTTCACTAAGTTTGCAACATGCAATCTGTTCTTAACCTATGCTTATTGCTCAGCTGTGTGCCACATCTACAGCAGCTGTCTGAGCACAGCTGATGTACAGACACTGGCCCTGGCAGTTTGGATGGGTGTCCAAGTGTTACTGAAGAGAACAGCCAAAATTGTTGGATTGTTTTTCTAGGCATGTTAGAAATGAAAGGAGATGATTTACCGTAAACTCTTCATATGCACTGGCCGCCACTTCTTTCTCTTGGTCTGTCATTCCAGGTGATGATGAGCTGTCATGCTTTGCCTCATTTTGTTCTGATCAAAATGAAAGAGTTTAAAAAAATCAAACTTGCATAATATTGGTTAAAGCTGCAGAGATCAATCAATTAATAATCAATTATTAAATTAATCACAAACTTTTTGATTATTTTGATAATCGATTAATTGTTAGAGTAAATTTTTAAAGAAATTCTCTGATTATATCTTTTTAAATGTGAATATTTTCTGGTTTCTTTAGTTCTCTTTGACAGTAAACTGAATATCTTTGGGTTGTGGACAAAACAAAACATTTAAGGATGACGTCTTGAACTTTGGCCGGTGCCGTCAGGTCGCCGCCCACCATGTGTCTTGGATCTGTCCGAGGTTTCTGCCTGTTAAAAGGAAGTTTTTCCTCGCCACTGTCGCCAAAGCGCTTGCTCATGTGGGGATTGTTTCAATTGTCGGATGTAAATATGATTATAGAGTGTGGTCTAGACCTACTCTATATGTAAAGTGTCTTGAGACAACTTTGTTGTGAATTGGCGCTATATAAATAAAATTTGATTTGATCTGATTTTGAT
>JAJHUR010094554.1:9282-35043 GCA_027495735.1 Lutjanus campechanus | reverse complement strand
AAAGTAGCCTAGAAATTACTCAAATAAAGTACAAGTACCTCAAAACTTCCCTTCAGTACAGTCCATGAGTAAACGTACTTGTTGACTTTCCACCACTTTCCCTCAGTTTTATCTTCGGGCCCGTTTGGGGAGTCCCAGCCCTCAGCTGGTGAGCGTCTGATTTACAGTACAGAACAAGTAGCACAAAAGAACTGTGTGCTACTCGCTGTATAATAATGGACAACTACACCCAAACCTCAGCACCCAACGGTCCAAATAAAAACACACTGTAGTCCTCACTGCTGCGTTGAGTTCTGTAAGTAAGAATTACAAAAGAGGATATGTTACTCCATTTAGGTAAGTGTTATTTGCCATCAACAGTGTTGTAAGCTGCACAAGTATTCATGAGAATGCATTTGAATAATTCAGAGTGCTCTTGCCAACTGCTTAGGGAGGCCAAGTGACAGTCTGTGCATTTTCCTTTGATCAAGGGTTCTATAAGAGCGTGGCATCGGCCACACCGGAGAAAAAGCATATTTAGGCCAACACGGATGCACAAATCCAAGCTGACAGAGCAGACAGTGAGGAGCGGTAAGCAGCATCCAAATCTTTTTTCACCAGCAGCAGAATATGAACAAGGTGGGTTTGGCATCGTGTTAAGCAGAAAAGATCCATCAAATAAAACATCCCATCTGGTGGCAATAGATTTAAAGGCCAGAGTTCACAACCTTATATTCCCAGTGGTTACTGTCTTATTGGGAATTAAGTAAATTCTCCCGTACACAAAGCCACAATGCTTCGGCTCAGCTGAGGGGGATTTGTACGGATGGGATCTATTTATTAAAGGGGCAACATGTAACAACTGCACGTCCTGAAATGATTACTGCTGTTCAAACAGCGTTTTGGAGCCACAGAAGGTATATTAAATAGGTTGAAATCTTATTCACAATATACAGTCTGTGGTTGAAGCGAGTTGTTTCCCTGCCCCCTCCTCCCCAAACTCGAGGAAGCTCAGACAGGCTGCAGGAACACTTCAGGAGGGCAAGACGAGCGCAACATTGTAATTTGACAATAACAACTGACGACTCCTCCACTGTAAGTTGATCAGCTGTTTATAACTGTCAGTTGTGTGTCAATGTAAAGTTAAGCCTGTTATCCTGAAATCAAAACCACACTGCTCTGAAAATACAAACTCCGGAGTAAGAGTTAAGTGTCTGCCTGCCTCACTGCCTGCCAAACTCCATTAACATTTTGTTCAATTTAACAGTTATAAACATCTACTCCTTCGAAAAGATTATTAACGATTTTTTACAACTCATAAACAGACATTAACTCATTTGGCAAACATTTGGCATTCATTTGAACTCAAATTAACAGGAAACAAGTAAACAATAATCTAAGTTATGGGCTGGAATAGAAATTTTAAAGGACACCATGGCTGCAGTGTTGCTGACAGAGAAGCAACTATTTCAATTTAGAACCTTCCTTAATATCTGATGACATTATCAATTTCATTTTATGATTTATTAAACATATTACTCACAGTCTTGAGAACTGGGAAAAATAGTGTCCTACCAAAAATAAATCCTTAATAACAAAACTCTAATTCCAAATGTTTTGGGTGAAAATGTATTCTTAAGGGTTTATATATATGAAATGCATGTCATTTATGAGATATATTGCATTTCTTTCTTTTTTTTTTTAACATAGATTTTTTTTAGCAAATGTTGGCCCTTTAAAGTTGTGTCCCAGATTTCCATCAACTGTCAGATTTTTCACAAAATCATGATTTAATCAGCCACAAAAAGCTTTAGCTATACCCCAAGGACCCCCGTCTCTCTTCCTGGCTTGAAAAAGGCTGGGGGAAAAAATTGTTAAACTTTCTATTTTTCAACAAATTCATTTAATAATATTGCCATCACACGTCTCAACGTCAACTCTGTAGCCCTTCTAAATTGGAGCTAAATAAGAATTATGGTTTAAAAATGTGTATTTTGATCAGCGTTACGAGAACTCTGAGCAACTTGAAAAAATAAAATTCTACTCACTACAACTAAGGTGTCAAATGAAACAAAATGCAACATTTT
This sequence comes from Lutjanus campechanus, assembly GCA_027495735.1. Classification (NCBI taxonomy): domain Eukaryota; kingdom Metazoa; phylum Chordata; class Actinopteri; order Lutjaniformes; family Lutjanidae; genus Lutjanus; species Lutjanus campechanus. The sequence goes on along the minus strand of JAJHUR010094554.1, from coordinate 32,977 downwards.
GACAACTCTGTAAGACGTCAACTCCATCAGATTTTTTTTTGCATTTGATGGTGTTGACGTCTACATTTAACCAAAAATGTAATCAATAGGAGGTTGGCCTGTTACGAGGTTTAATAGCCAAGAGTTTGATCTGTCATAATATATTTTTGCAGCACAATTGAAAAGTAAGAATCATCCCATCAAAATATAATTTTGTCCCAGTTCTCAAGAATGAGTGATGACATATTTCTCCTTGAAGAAAGGATTGTTAATCGATTGACTAATAACATGGCTGCATTTACTGTAAATGTAACTACTGTGGAAGCACATTTACAGGGTGATGATGGGAAATAGTCTGAACATAAACCTTAAAACAGCACGCTTAAAATATACAGTCGACTCTAACTGCACCAGCCAGCGGAGAATCATTAAAGAGGGCTTGATATCCAGCGAGCGTGAAGTGTTAAGACAAACAGAACAAAGGAAAATGGAGCACTAAGAAGTGCTGCTCAAATTCCAGACCCAACACCTTTGGACAGCAAATCCCCGGACGCAGCCCGCTACAAACTAAATCATTTCAATAAAACCTGTCACGGAATCAAGCACTGCACCACCCAGGCATAAGCTACAACACAAAAAAAGTCACCCGCTGCTCTGAAATGCTTTGTCACTAAAATGAAATGTGATGTAGAGCGATTTTCCATGCATTTGCCTCTCAATTATGGATAGTGATTGTAATTAGTTCGGATGGCGCCCAAACACTGAACTTCTGTTCAGTCCCATTACAGTTTGGGAAGGATAAAAAATACATTAGGTGTGTATATATACACTTTTTAAAGCAACGCTCGCGTATGGTTAAAACACTTATGCCATGAAATCCCACAGAGCCTCTTAGAGAGTTTTTTTTCCCCCCTCCCTCGCAGTTTTCCAGAATGATCCGTGGCTGATTCTGAAACAATTAGAGATTTGAGTAAATGTTCAGATATGGTAGCTGGAGGACTCGGAGGCATATTTATGACGCCGTTTCTCTAAAGCCTGTTTGGGGATTTCTACGTGCAGATCCTGAATTCGGTGACAGACTGCTGTTATCCAGGAGATCCTTAATGGAGAGTGATCTTTAGCTGACTAGTTCAGGGCCAGCGCTTCCCTCTCTGCTTCTCAGCAACAGGGCTCCAGGGTAGAAGAATCTCTCTGTGTGTAACACGCCTGTAAGTGCTGTTTGTTGTCAAAAAAAATCTACTACCCAATGTCCTAGATTAAAAATGCAACATCTCCCGTTTCTTTTCTGTTTCTCCCAGTTTCATCTCCTGTAAATGAGCCCGGTCAGGTTGAATAAGACATGCAGATTGACTGGAACAGGAATCCGGGGGTAAATAGACATGTGCTCGGCTCAATCCGACCTGTGAGCTCTGCCAGACGTTTCTGCTGTCATTTTGACTTGTGTTACACCAAGGAAATCTGTTTCAGGGCCTATGTAATGTGTCTTTTTCTTCACATCAGTGAATGTAACACCACAGATGCTTCCTTTGGAGTTGCTCTTTGGCATCTTAAGAGCTCCAAAATGGGGTTTTTACCCCGAACAGAAGGCTTGACAGAGAAATATCTGACGATGAACAAAAGTGCAGCGTCAGTGCAGCAGCCTCAGCAAAAAGGCTAGCTCGCTAGTGCCAGTGCTAGCTTGGTTGCCTCTGTTGGCCATGTGACCCTCACTGCAGCAGTTCCTCCAGAGTCTACACATAGCTCTCGCTACATCCAAACAAAAAAACGTACAATTCTCTAACCTTGAGTTATTCATGAAGTTATGTGTCCCTCTCAAAATATTTCCAAGACAAAGAGCTCACAGTCCAAGCTAGTGACATCCCTTTTGAGATAATTAAAATCATCTCTGTACACTGCATTTATTTACAGTGGTTAGTTGACTAATGCAGACATTTTTTGGAATTAATTTTAGCCCTTTAGCTACTAAGTTAAGCATTTTACATGTATGAAAGATCGCCTTCAGTGAAAATGAAGTTTTAACCTTTATAAACATGTCCGGGGGTGGGGTTTCATGTGTTACATGAATATCAGGAGAGAAAAAAAGCAGTAAATGCAAAGTCTGAGCATTTCTTGCTTTAAAACTGCAGTGAGCAAGTGCAGTCACAAAATGGATTCAGTCAGGGTGGGTATATTTCATAAACCTAAGGAACCAGTCCTGTGATTTGACGGGGTGGCGCTATAGAGAAGTCGGATGTAGCTAGTTACTGTGATTAGTTAGCAAAACAGAGGAGAAGCAGCTAGTTAAGGGTAATGGTGGGGGTTGGGTGGTGTGGTGGAGGCAAGGGCTATTTGCATATTCTGAATATGTATTAACAGGGTATTTGAACTCATTTAGGAAAAAAAAAAAAAAACAGGCACAGTGTATTTCTTACTGGGAACATGAGCTACACAGACCAACTTCTATCGTTAGCAACACAGATAAATCACTAACGTTAGCTACACTGAAATCCAGTTAGTTAGCTAATCTATACTACCACAACTGAAAATTACAGTACTTACGTTACTGTCCCTACTGGGACTGTAGGTGGTGATGATGACCAGGATGGTGTGTCTGTGAACAGCAGACTTAACAAAGCACATTTAAATACACATGATTACAGCTATAGCTGAACAAACAATAAACCTAACAAGGCATTTTATTTGGGTAAACAATTTAGCCATATTTGGTATTGAGGTAATCCAGGAATAACGGAAAGTAATCTAGTTACATTACTTTAATACTATAATACTTGGATTAAGTTACTGACTACATTTTTTAATAAGTAATTGTACCAGAATACATTTTGAAAGTAACCCTCCCAACCCAGTTTGTAATATTTTAGAGGTTCCTAAATGTCCAAGTGTGTGTTTTGTAAATGTGATTTTTTTTAAATTAAGACCTCCTGGTTTAGTGAGATAGTGAGTGGACACAATCCTGACCCCTGCAAGAGACGCTCTGCTAGAGCTACAGTGATATTTTCTTGTAGTTTAATGAATTTATGGTATCGATTTGTCTCTGTAATTCACAGAAAATCAAATAGTTTCCTGCTTTTTCTACCATAACTTATTTTTATTCATTTAATCACTGCAGTCTTACAACATTATTATTTTCATTGTTGATTAGTCTGTCAGTTATTTTTGATTAATTGATTAATAGTTGTTTGCCATAAAATGTCAGAAAATGGTGAAAAATGTCGATCAGTGTTTCTCAAAGCTCAAGACGACGTCCTCATGTGTCTGGTTTAGCTCACAGCACAAAGATAATCAGTTTACTGTCAGAGGAGGAAAGAAACCAGAAAATATTCACATTTAAGAAGCTGAAATAAGAGAATTTGTACTTTTTTTCTTTAAAAAATTACAAAAAAAAAGGTTAATTGATTCATTGTTGCAGCTCTAGCCTTAACTACGATGATGGTGGGATGATTCAGCAGGACAGCAGTGATGGAGAATTCAGATTTTGTTTCCTTGAGCCACACCGTAACTTGTCCACCAGTTGCCTCTCCCTCGCCGCCGCCATCCACTAGAAAGAGCAGCAGTAAGCTGTGTTATCTCATCTGGGCCTTCTGTGCCATGTACGCAGTGAGCAGAGACTTGCCAGGGAGGCTCTGTAAACACAACGTTACAGGGAGCACACATGTCTACCTTCTGAAACATCAGTCTCACACTGAGGCTGTCAAAGAAACGAGGCACGCGCTCGCAGCGCAGCACACACACGACGGGAACGGACCTGTGGCATCACTTTCAAATGCAATCAGAGCTCGGCAAACCAAACAATAAAATGAAAAGGCTGGGAGTGTGTTTTAGCTGAATGTGTCACATCTGAACGGATACAAATCAGTGTTTGTTTAAAAGGATGGAACAAAACCGTGACCTGCGTTTAAGGAAGGGGAACAGAAACAACTCATCGTCTTAAATCTCAAAACAGCTGCTGATCTGAAGGGGGGTGTTGAGGAAATGTAATGACTATGATATTTGAATGAAAATAGTCACTTTGCTCGCACCGAACATGAGAGGAATAAGCAAAAGCGCTCCCCTCGCACTGCTGAGAAGTAGTATAATCGTTCGTAAACTTGAGATTTTACCAAAACTAGCAGGTTTCCTGTCATTGTTTCAACACCACCCACTCAGAAGCCAAAAAAAGCAGACAGCAAGAGAGTGAAAACGGAGCCATTTATGGGATGTCTTATACACTGAGCACACATTCTGCCATCAATCTGAATGTTTTGAGCTTTTAGATGCTATAAAAGCACTGGATAATGATTGTCGGAGACTCCACCACTTGCTGTTGTTCTCCTCGCAGAGATACGGGGCTCCCCCCACCCCACCCCACCCCGTCACTCTCTGCCTTTAATTGAAACCATTTCCTCCGCCATGTCTCGACGCCTCATCACAGTCTCCAATGAGGCTTCGCAGAGGTGCTCTAAGGCAGCCCCGATGCTAAAAGGATCAGACCTCTGGGGTGATCCGCAGCCAGAGAAAGACGGCGTTTAAAAAAAAACGCAACGTCTTTAAAGTGGCTGTTTTCCTGGCTGTGTGACTGGCTTTGGTCCAGGCTTCCTGTGACTGGGACGGTCGGGGGAGCCGGCGCGGTGCAGCCGCTGTGATGTCCTCATTTAAAAAGTTCTCGCTCTGAGTTGTGTGCTGTACAATCCCTCGCCACTTAGGGAGAAAACAGCCGCTTGAGAGCACTTTGATATGTAGAAATATGAAGGCATCATATTTATCCCCTATCCCCCTTCATGGGGAATGCTCGGATGAAAGCGGCAGTGGGAGCGGGCTGAAGGCTGAGGATTAACAATGACATAACATGAAGAGGGGTCTGTCAGCACAGTGACACCTCGTTTCGCCTGCCATTGTCTGATTACCCCAACAGCAGCCCACCAATGACAGGGATGATCACAGGAAGGCGGGAAGAACACAACTGTCAGGCTTAGGCTGCAAAGCCAATTCCCACCATTTCTGCTGCTTCAAACCAGATTTTAGACAAGAAGAAACAAGAGAGCAGTGGAGAGTGAGCGCGAAAGAGGGGTGGAGGAGGAGGAGAAAGAGGGAGAGTGAGGGAAAAGGACACACGGACAGCTTACAGGGGATACAAACCAAAAGATTATGGTAATCTTCCCTTCTTTGTCCCCTGCGAAATGTTTTCGTACTACGCCTTTTATCTGTGTAAGAAGGGATGTGAACCTCTTCAGTTAGTGACAGTGGGCACTTTCTGTGTGGTTTCTGGGTAATTAGCACCAGTAGCAGGCCCTTTCTTTTTCTCTGCTCAAGCTTATGGTCTTCTTAGGGACGGCAACAGGGGATTTTCCCCCTGCAACCCTCTGTCTGCTCTTAAGGAGCGATTCCCAGCCCAGGCAGGCCGAGCCACAACAACCATCTGTTAGCGCTAGAAGGATCAAAACCTTCAGAGACTCTCAGCACCACTGACAATCAAATGGACAGCTTAAGTTCAGACAGGTGACTGAATTAATTATTCTATTCAGCATCGCAGCAGAATAGAGTGGTCAATGGACTGCTCATATGCTCTGCTCAGCTTTTTGTTACTGTGCCCATACTGAGAAAAACAGTTTAAAGTCTCGTTCTCTTTTCAAGAAATCATTAAAATCCTGACTTAAACTGCTATGAACATTCTGACGTCTTCCCAACACTACTTAAGTGACTCAATTAGAAGCACAAAAACTTTCTATTATCTTTTTTTTGAAGTCTCCGAAAGGCTCTGACTTTTCAATTTCCCTTGGTGGTCATTTTGCAGAAAGGATGGGAGGAGGTGGTGGTGGTGGTGGGGGGATCTGACGACTAATCTTTTTTCCCATGCAGAGTGACAGAAGCCAAAGGATAAATTGGCCGCTGGCACCACAAACACGCCTTTTCAATTGGGGATAGTACCAATATAAGATCTAAAAGAACACCCAAAGCTTACGCTCATCATATCAACTGGGGCTTTTCAGCAGGGGGTCAAAGGTGGCCCTCAGATAAAGTGCCATACAAGAGATCAGTGGAGGCCGGGGCCTTCTACACCTAATAAAAGCACTCACGGTGTTAATAGTGATAAATTTCTTGATCAGAAGTGTTGGCACTTCTCTGTGTGAATCTGTCTTTACCCCTTTGATGTGTTTTTTTTTCTCATTTTCCTCAACAACACCTCTTCTCTCCTCTCCAATGGATGAAACCTCTTTTTGTCGTGGTTCAAGCTGCATCTTATTGTCTCTGTCACGGGTGCTTTGTCTTACCAAGGCCTGCTGCACCCGCAGAAAAGCAGGGGGGCTTCATCAAAGCTCGGGCGAGATGGACTCAACAACAGTGGATTAAGGTCTTCTGCATGATAAAGTCCCTACCTAGGGGTGGAATTAACTTAATATGTGAAAGAATGTTATTGAGAGGGAATAAAGTGCCAAAAAGCTCTGTCATTCTCTTCGTAATGTCCTAATCCAGCGCCTGACACAGAGACCTTGGGCTGGAGTTTGTTAATCACAGAGATGCCCATCTGTATTCCCTGTCCTTTAAGCTATTTAAACTTCGCCTAAACTCAATTATTGTCCCCGGGAGACCAAAATGGCATATTAAGTTACGTGAAAGGGTATTTGGGCCGGGGTGAAAAAGGAATCCCGGCCTTAAAACGAGGAGATGTCAACGCAGCCAATTTAAGTACAGCTAAACAGATTAGAGGCGAGATCTATAGACCTGAAAACAACGTGACAATGAGTTAAAGAGAGGAGGAATCTCACTTTCAAAGCATCCTCTAAACTGTTAAGCAACCTAATCATTGGAGGATCTGAGAGACTGTGTCCCGGCATATATTTCTCTGTTTACAGCTTCACACAAGACCAGATAAGACCACTGAAGACCTCAGATGTCCAACAGCTCTACAGGCCGTGAACAGCATTTATTCTCACACCAAACTCGTCTGATAGTTAGATCTTAAAACATTTATCCATTCTCAGTATTTATCTTTATTTTAGCATAATTGTTTTTACTATCATTGTCAACAAGTGGTCTTGATTTCCAATTTCCCGACATTAAAATACAAATAATTAATTAATTAGACTCAATTAAAAATGTAATAGGGGAGACCAGGGATGGTTGTAACTCTTTTTGTCTCAGGACCTATAACTCACTGAATTTTTGTGTTCGAGGTCTCAAATTTTGAAACAAATAACGCTTACTTATTACAAACTAGAATGTTTAAACTTTTTTTTTTTTGTACTCCTTTCCAGCCTTTTCCTATAGGCTATGATTATTTTTTGTGGTGGTTCTAGGTGGAAATTTGTTATCATTAATGTTAAAATAAGATGTTTGTAATCGTATAAAGTATATTTACCTGTTTCTCGCTCTGAGTAATTCTGGATTAATCTAAAATTTTAATCAGATCCCTGATGGTTTTTATCCTACAGAAAAATACTACAAAGATATGTAAATCCTTTTTGAACTATATTCAGTTGAGTCCAAACTGATAAACTTTGTTTTTCTTTTTGTAAACATACACTCATTCTGAATTTGATGCCTGCAACAGGTTCCCAGGAAGTTGGAATAGGGGCAACAAACACTGGGAAAGTTGTGGAATGCTAAAAAACAAAACAAAAACACTTCTTTGGAACATTCAGGTAAAAAGGCTGAGTGGTACATCCAGAAACACTGCCGACTTCTCTGGGCTCCGAGCTCATCTGAGATGGAAAAGTGTGATGTGGTCTGACGAGTCCACATTTCAGATTGTTTTCACAAATCATGGACGTCGTGTCCTCTGGGCTAAAGAGGAAAAGGACCGTCCAGACTGTTATTAACGTGAAATTGAAAAGCCATCATCTGTGATATCATCGGAGTGTGTCAGTGCTCATGGCATCATGGGTGATTGTCACATTTGTGAAGGCCCCATTAATGCTGAAAGGCACACAGAGATTTTGGAGCACCTGAAGTCGTCTATCAAGCGAGAATTAGAAAGAATTCCACATTCAGAACTTCAACAATTAGTGCCCTCAGTTCCCAGATGTTGACTGAGTGTTGTTAAAAGGAAAGGTGTTGAAACACAGTGGTAAACATGCCCCTGTCCCGACTTTTTTGGGAACATTTTGCAGGCACCAAATTCAGTACGAGTGTATATTTACAAAAAAAACAAAACAATCCAAAGTTTATCAGTTTGTACTATCTTTAACTGAATATATGTTGAAAAGGATTTGCAAATCATTGCATTTTGTTTTTTATTTACATTTTAAGACTTCCCAACTTGAGAAATGGGACCACCGGGGGAGAGTGTGAATGCATCATTAAATACAACTGTTGCGTAAATGTTACTTTCTGCTCCTGAAGATATGAAGCAGCAATCAGCTCACTTCATTACTATCTCTGTTATGGATAAGATTGTTTGATCACACTCACCACAGGTGTGTAAAAAGGGTGTATTGTCACGGTTTGATTCCCAACACTCCAAAGTGCGGAACAACAGCAAACAAATTGGATGCAATTTCACATCCAGCAAAGCATATGAACAACAAATCTATGTGACGGCGGTTCTGTTCCATATGTAGGCTAAATGTCCCTTCATTTCTGGACGCATGGTCAAGTGAAAGCGCAGCGGTCGGGGAAAATGGACTCACTTTGTGGCACACAATCACGCCAGATTTGCTTAGAAGCAGAGGGAGCGCCGCGCCTTCAAAGTCAAGCAAATACTTAAATGGGGGCATTTGTGCGGCAAGAAGTCGAGAAGTGCTGGCCTTTGTCAAACCATCCGTCCAAAATGGCCAGACGCGCTCGAGCCTTAGCGAGAAGTCGCCTCTGCCTCCATTAAGCGTGGTTTCCATATTCTGTCATGCAGGCAGTAAATGACACAGGACTGTCGAGAACTCTGGAGAGGCTCCACTTCTCCCCATGTGCTCTGCATAGTGTGATACCGCTCAACAAACTGTAAACAGGCAGATTAACAAGGTTTGCCACACCATGATTCACACGTTTGCTGTGAAGATAAGAAATGTGACTCGTCCATGTGATGCTGATGTGAACGTATCAGTGCCTGCGTTCAGACGAGGATGATAAAATTAGCTGACCACGGACACTTGGCGAGTATATGAAATAGTTTTGAAATAACCACGGTGTCAAAATATGTCTTTGCATTCTGTTTCACTTCTGCTTTTTTTGTTCTATACGCATGACAAATAACACCTACTTTCTCACCTTCACTCAAACTCATATACCTGTGATTATGGTGTCAAAATTAGAAAGAAAAAAAAAACCCCACATACATTTCCTGTGGTTTTGTTCCAGTGGAATATTCCCAGCAAACAGGTCGGAGCTAGCCGTCACACCAGTGTGCACATCTAGTGGAGAGGATGCTTCTGCTGACATGCTGTATGGAGACATTAACCTGGCCAACCATCGTGCCAATGGTGAAAGCTCCTGAATAAAAAGGAGGACACGATTGTCACAGCGTGTTTGCTCTCTTTTGCTCCTCTTGTCTGAGCCATAAGGCCCTCGTGGAGCCGAGCGGAGGGGAAAACCCACAAAGAGCGAGGGGGCTGTCTAATGAAACCAGAGGCGACCGGGACACTGAATGCGCTTTAGCATCACTATGCTCTTACAAATAAGGGCTGAGGTTCTACCCAGAACTGTTTGCTTCTGAAGAACCCTTTGTTTGAAGGAATGGTTTGTCAAGTGTAATAATCCTTTTTATCCAAAGAACCATTTTTTTTGAAGAAAGAGTTCTTCAAGGAGAAGAATTTGTTCATCAAGAGTTCTTTGTCCCACACTCTTACAAATAAAGGTGCTAACTAGAACCATAGGAGCACCCTAACCCTAACCCTTTGAACCCTGTCAGAGAATTCTACCTAGAAAGGGTGACACCTCAATCCATCTGTGAAAGGTTCCCCTAGGACTTTCTATGAGAGGTTCCAAAGGAGAACCCTCTATGTTGCTTCTATTTCAACAATCCTTGAAGAACTCTTTCCTCCAAAAACGGTTCTTTGGATGAAAAGGATTCTTAATGGAACCCTTAGTCTCATGAAGAACGTTTGATGAACCCTTTCTTTCAAAAAGGGTTAGTCAGAAACAAATGCTTCTGGGTAGAACCTCAGCTCTTTGGGAAGAACCCTTTTGGAACCCTAATTTCTAAGAGTGCATAAAAGGGTTCTCATTAGAAGCCCCAGGGAAGGTTCTAGATAAAACCCTTGGAACATAAACGGATTCTCGATAGAACTCACTCAGTGAGTTCTAGATGAAAGCAGTAGAGCACCTTGGGAGGGGTTCTTGTTAGCACCCTTAGAAAGTGGAAAAGGTAGAATCAGGGTTCTCTTCTGGGTTCTCACTGAGAGCCAACTTTTCAGGTTCCAAACCAATTATTTTTGTGAAAATGCTTAAAACGGTTCAAAATGAGGTGCTTGAACAGGAACGGGGCCGTTTCCATGTTAACGGAAAGGGTTCTGTCGCAGGGCGTTCTGGATGAAACCTTCATAGATGGTTCTAAGCACAACCCTTTATGCTGGGTTCTCAGTAGACATCTCTGAAAGGGTTCCAAGTGGGACCTTCATAAAAGGATCAACCAGGAACAAAGAAGCGTTCTCCTAAGTGGACAAGCCGAATAACCCTTCATGGATCCAGTTAGCACCTTTATTTCAAAGAGTGTACAAAGAGAAATAACTAATTCTGTAACATTAAGTTAAAATCTTCCATTTATCCAGAGACAGGCTTGTTTTCATCCTCAAAAAGATGCTACAATCCTGAAAATTCCCACCTAATAGCAGGGCCATTAAACTAACAGTTAATACTACACATCTGTACTAGTATCCAGAGGAAAATAAACAATAGAGGAGTACTAACACAGTTGTGTGAAAGTTGGCTGCTCTCCCCTCTGGATAAACCTTTGAGCGAAAAACACCACAGGCTATAAGAGATATGTGTGTCTGCTTAAGAGCAGAGCAAGTTTAATTACTGTGAATAAAATGGTTATGCCATGTGGCCTAAAGGGAACGCTACAGTTTCAACTCCAAGACTAAATGTTTCTTTATCATTACAACTTCTAATGCTTTAAAACATCAAAATTAATGAAAAAATATTCATATCTAATGTAACACGAGCGCAGCCGGCTTTGTTTGAACAAGTTGCACATTTACTGTCAGCGAAGGGCGGCAACTCACATACATGCATCCCAACTCCAGCTGGAGTTCTTATATTTGTCTTTATGATGGTAATACAATAGGAAACTTGTGCTCCAATTTGTCTCAGTGGTCATCTCCCCATGGACACGCCATTGCCTTGCCCCCCTTGGCGTTCAATTTGGAGCACTTTCCGAAGTATGGATCTCCTCCGTGCCCTCCAGTCTTTTTTTTTTTTTTGAGGACTGCGAACATCAGACGCAGATATCGCTCTGGCGCACACAGGAGGGATGTCAAACATGCAAAAACTGCGGCGCACGATCCGTCCGTTTACACCTAATTCTATAACTCATGTGTCTGCTCGCGAGGGCCGCAATTAAAGAGATAAAACAGGGTTTGAGGGCTCGACGGGGTAGAGAGTGGAGCTAACAGAATAAAAGAAATGACCTAAGGATAGTCAAGACAGAAAAGAAAGCACACATCTCTAACTGACCACTCATGCTCCATCAGAATCATATTTTTTCCACTTCATGCTTGGTTTGCCAATGAACCTTTTCCCCCTCTGTAAACAAAACACATTTTTGCACAGAAAATTACATATACAAGGAGATGTGCGTTTTACACTCAATGCTTTGGACACCGCGGCTCCTCCAAATGGAGCAAAACAAGGGCCTTTATATCTAGTTACGGACAAAGTGCACTTCAGCATGGCTAAGTGGTTTTAGAGGGGGTAGGGGCTGGAGGTGGAGTCAAGATCCGTCTTGACATTTCTTGCGCCGCGATTCTGTAGGATAGAGAATTCAAAGACAGATGTGAAGACTTGCAGAGACAAGCTTTAAAGAGCATTAAACAAATACACTTTGGAATTCAAACCAAGGGGTGTCACAAATGCATTTTCCCGAATCAGCTGCAGTGGGAGACTGTAGGAATTTTGATGTTTATAGGTTATAATGTGGCCTCCTTGTTGAACAGTCTGGGATGCTGCTGGAGCACATGGCACAACAACCGGAATGGAATCACATCTGACATGTATATATTCCAACTACAATTTATAAATAGCTTAATAAATGTTATGCTCTCCCGCACCACAATACTATCACTCTGGAAATAAATGAAAGGAGACATTTGCCCTCTGTCTCCTCAGCGCAGAAAGAAAGGAGAGTTGTTAGTAGGTAGGTATGCCTGCATCTAATACGGAAGGTTAGAGATGAAAGAAAACTGAGCGCCCGGATAGGAGAAAGTCTGCTCATTTAAGTCAAATCCTTAAAAAAGCTAAGTAAAGAAACAAAGTTCTTCACGCACACGCTCTAAAACGAGAAACACACTTGCTTTTCAACATCTCCTCTCAGCTTAAGACAGCGTTGAAAGAGCCAGTGATGGGAAAAGGTCAATTAGCTTATTAGAGCCTATTCAGGTAAAGGTGATTTCATGCTGTTGACATGTAATATTCCCCCCCTATCTCTGATTTGACAGTGTGCTTACAGTCAGTAACATTTGCAATTTACACTAAAGCTAAATGTGAAACCTGCAGCCCAGCATTCAGCAACATAAGATGCGGATAGATAGATCTATCTATAGATAGATAGATCGATAGATAGATAGATAGATAGATAGATAGATAGATAGATAGATAGATAGATAGATAGATAGATAGATAGTCACTTAAAGCAACATCCTGCTCCTTTTATCACGCAGGCATCATAGCTTCAGTGGCTAACGTTAGCTTTTGTGGGGAGAAAATCATGACATCACTCAGGTGACTTCTGGGTGTGTGGTCTTTCTAATTATGTATCTTCACATTCTGATACTTCAACATTTTTACAACAAACTATGGCTTTCTTGACTTGACAAATTGTCATTTAATTTTACAAATATATGTGTGATTAGTGGCACATTTGTCATTTCCATTCTGTGCCGAAATATGCCTGTTCTTACACTATATAACGGCACGAATGGTACGTTCCATTTGAACTAGGAAGTCAGAATTTTTGAGTCCCCCGCTGGAAATGTCAACTGGAAAGCTGCCTGAAGCCAAATTTCTGACTCCAAAAGTGGGAGGAACTTTGCCAAACCTTGATCTCAAAATCCAAGATGGCTGCTACGTGCATCAAAAGCCTCTTTTTTTGTGTGCCCAAACAAATCAGACGTACACACAATACTGTCCAAGTTCTGTGTGTGGACATGTTGCCATGGTGTCTGTATGCACAAAACACTGCCAGCTCTGACTTCTGACCTCTGAGGTAAAGGGAACACACCTTAAGTCCCAAACCACCAACTGTGTTGCTGATTTGGTGAAACTGGATCGTATTTTAGGGAGCAAATGTTACTGGTTTTCTCTCTGATGTCCTCTGGCTGCTCTGCCTCAACTCTGTGACTTTGAGTTTCCTGATGATGATGATAACTTGATGCCAAAGTAAGCACTGACTGCTGCTAAATGCAACTGCTGTTAGCTGTTAGCTATTAGGATGTTGATGGAGGAAGCTATGGAAAGAAAAAGAGAGAGTTACCAAGCAAAAGATGACCGAACAGGAGTAAATTTTGGACTGGCTTAGGCGCTTTGTGAAGTTTAAGGCTGTAAGACCGACGCAAAATTAACCTTCTTGCTGTTGGACTAATAAGTAGCCTAATATTAGCAAGCTGCTACATTTTGTGCTTTTGCACTTGCTTGATGTTTAGCTGCGTTAGCAAAGTTGTTGGCTCAATATTTTTTTTATCATAAATAATGTAATCAAATGCACATGCAGGTGTCCATATTTACAACAACAGTGTATAAGTAAATTGCAGTCTGAAAGTCTGGGTGCCAATCAAAAATAATACCAAATCTTAGGTAAGGTTACTTTAAAGGTTCTTCGTAATAAGCAATAGCTGTAGGCTAACTAGTTAGCCTCACAGTTTGCTCAAACTAGATAGAAAAAAAGCCATATACAGCATATGCCATCATGAATATATAGCATTTCACTCAGCAGTCCCAGTACCAGCAGGACAACCAGTGAAATCCACAGTTCATACCTCAACAGCTTCTAACACACCAGGAATAAATTGTGGCAAGGTGAAGAAAAGATGAAAAAACACACAATTGGAAAAATACCTGCTGGCGTGGGCAGCAGAGAGGTCAGCTCATTGATACTGCTGGCCTGTCAACAGTGTTCTTTTTGAAACAAGTCCAGTCCCGGGGGTCACCACAGGGCAGCCACTGCCCGCCGACATTTGTGTTACCTTTCAACGCCGGCCTCCGAAACACTGACTTGAGACAATTTTTAGCCTTCCCCTCTCCCTTTTACTGATTACAGTTCTTCGAATGCACTGATCTTATTTTAAACTGGAAAACCTGCACGCTCTGTAATACTTTTTGTTAGTTTATTTCACAATATATTTGGATCTGACCAGCCTTAATCAGGTACATGAACAAGACCTACTTAAGGTCCATAAATATTAGTAGAAGTTAAAATAATCTGGTGAGACAATGCAGGAAGCATCGTAAACCTTTTTCACAAAAGTCTATTTCCATGACTATTGTGTCCAACTGTCCTTGGATTACTATTCAAGTGCAATAATAGTTGATTCAAACCCACCATCTGACATCATTCCCTTAGAAGTACAATTATTCTTTCAATTAGAATTTGTTATGTAATTATGTATTGCAACTTCCTCATCATCACTTATTTGTGATAGGTCGTGTCTCATTACACTTTGTTGTTAACATTTCACAGTACATACATGCCTTTTCATTTTGTTTTTTGATCATTCATTTTGTACTACTAGATGCTCATAATGTATCCAGCATTCTGGTACCATTATTTTCCAAGTGGGGGGTCTAGGCCCACCTGGGGCTCACAAGGAAGTCCTGGGGGGCCTCAGCAAATTGGAGGAAGATGAAGCAAATTGCTAAAATTAAGTAATTTTTCAAAATAAAATAGTTGTTTTTTTTGCATTTTTGAGGAGTATATAACATGTAAAGACTGATATATATATATATATATATATAGGGTAAAGGGGAAAAAAGAAAATACATACATTAATCATAAACAAACAAAAGCGGTAACAATATCAGAAATAAGCAACAATAATATATAATAATAAATTAAGAAATTCTAAAAAAGAAAAAACAAAAAAACCCAAATGATTTCTACATTATTTCATAGGATATAGTTAAATAAAGCCATAAATTGAGGTTTAAGTTAGAGGATACATTATATAACAACTAGGTATACCATAAGGTACACAAAGACACACAACACACATGCTATTTACACACATATTTATGTGAAAGGTAAAGAACGACAAAACACTTGTATACTATCAGTCTCATTACTTCAGCTTTTTTTTATTATTATTATGTGTATTATAAAATGTAATTCATAATGTATAAGTAAGGCAACATAGTCAGAAGTTGTTGGAAGAACCTTACAAATATGGGACCACAGCCAGGAGTCTTGGCATGGAAAGGATTGGGAACCCCTGTCTTAGTATATAATATGTTTTCAGGTCATTCATCTATAAGAGGCTCCTATTTTAGTGCTTCGTTTGGCTGTTGTGAAGCTTTAATTTCCCAACTTGAGATAAAGTAAAGTTTATCTCATCTTATTCTTGTTGTTGATGTCCTACTTCACAGCTTGTTACATATACAACTCATATGCATCTTGACCCGGCGTGGTCACAGTTTTAGCATGGATTAGCATGCCTAACTTCACCATTAGATGACTTTTTGTTTCATGTTTTAAGGACTCGATAATGAAACAAAGAAAGCTTTGATTCATTCCTATTGGCTTTAACAGAGGCTCCTGGCACATTACAGCTGCCAGTGTCATGTTGTTATCATAGCTGTTAGAAAAATAACATGAAATTTCAGCATGTTTCTGTTCCTCCAGTGTTTTTTTTTTAAGGAAAAACAGCTTTCACGGAGGACGTAATCCTAATATAGACGTTGTTGTTCTGCTCTTGCTATGGGATTTAACACTAACGCAGGCAGCCAGGCCCGCTCCATCACGACGTCTTCGCCTAATGAACACTGAAACGCTCCATTGACCACGAGAAGGGAGGGCGCCGGTTTGAGATCGCAGCAGATCTGTCTACAACGCTAATGATCATTGCGGTTAAATTCAACTAATTAGCCACATGCATGCCTGCTGAATCGGCTGCTGGTTTCCAGATACGCGATAAGAAAACACTGAGCTGGTGCTTTCAGACGCGGAGACATCTTGAAGTGCAAAAAAAGATTTACCCCAAAGGCTCCCGTGGCCGTGTTCATGGCACCCAATATAAGTTAAAGACATTCTCATGCTTATGAGAGAGAGCAGGCAGTGTAATTTAAATTCTGTTGACATTTACTGTCAAGGAGTATTAATTCACAGGCATCCTCTGCTGCACGGGCTTACTCAGCACCAGCGGGCCGCGGGCTCTGGAGAAAGACATGCTCCCTTTACTGTACTCTTAGCAGATTTCCCCTCAGACTGTTGCTGTGATCGGAGGCACACAACCCCCCACCCATAGGTCACAGCCGCAAAACGCAGGGATATAGCCCGGTGGAATGTCATATATACAGGTTGTGTCCTCTAAGCGCAGAGACACCTTCAGACTGCATTTCAGGGGATGTGCCTCCCTCATCATCCAGTGTCACAACAGAGAAGATCCCATATTTCTTCAGTGCTCCACTTAGAGGAAAATACCAACCCAGTTTGCTTAGTGTGAGATCTATTTCTGGTCAAACTATGACTATTATCTGGCTAAGCATCACAGCCATTTCCAGAGGGTAAAAGTAGCACAAAAACACATCTGTTAAGACCTTAAAGCGAGTATCTGCTCTTTGACTACTCCCGCAATCCATGTAGGGCACCACACTTTTCAAAACAGAAGGGGAGAGAAAATGTTCAATAAGATTTGACCTTATTTGATTTCTTAAAAACTCACAACAAGCAGATCAATTCCTTCAGCTCGCTACTCCTCCGTCTTATTTATTTTTTCAGTTGACTCTTCTTAGTTCGTATCTTACCCATTCTTGAGAAGTGAGAGAAATCATGTCCTACGAAAAAAAAAACTTTAAAATTTATCAATACCAACACTCCAATTCCAATTTTTTGGTGAGAATTTATTCTTAAAGGATTCATATTAAATGATGAATTTAATTTATTAAATGTTTTGGTTTGCTTTATTTATTTTTATTTCATAAACTTGCTCTGTGCCAGAAAACACCCTTGTCTCAGACAAGAATTCACAACTTAAAACATTAAAAATGTGTGAAAATCCTTCAGAAATCTAAAACTAACTGATAACATAGGTGCAAAAATGTGCTATCTTAATAATCTTTGTTTTAAAATGGATATATTTTAAATATTGGTCCTTTAAAGTTGTCCCAGATTTCCATCAACTCCATCAGATTTTTTACAAGGAAAAAAAAAAAAAAGATTTAATCAGGCATAAAAAGTGTTAGCTATACCCTAAGGACCCCTGTCTCACTTCCTGGTTTAAAAAAGGCAGGAAACTTTCTATTTCTTGACAAATTCATTAAATAACATTGCAGTCACATGTGTCTCAACCATAACACGTCAACTCTGTAGCCCTAAATCAAAGCTAAATAAGAACTATGGTTTAAAATGTGTATTTTGATCAGCAACTTTAAAAAAATAAAATGGCTACCCATCAACTCCGCAAGACGTCAACTTCGTTAGATTTAAGAAAAAAAAATGTAATCACTTGGGGGTTGGCCCATTACAAGGTTGAACGTCCAAGAGTCCGATCTTTTAAAACAGATTTTCCCAGAACAATTCAATGTCCTAATTCTAAATAATGAGTGATTTATGTGTGGCTGCTACAAAAACATGCATGACCAAATGCATTCATATGCTCCTTAAAGCGCAACTTACCATGTGCGCATGTACGTTTAACCATTGAAATAAAGTCTGTTGGACAAGGCCTGTGCTCAATTTAGCTTCTAGCAATGACACAGTCTTGAGTGAATAATGCAGCCCTAATCAGCAGACGATCCGGGGCAAAAAACTTGAGGGAAAATCAGGAGCCTTTAAATGTAACAGAGAACAATTACTTATTTGCGCGGGGCTAATACATAATTGACTATATTTTAAGGGAAATGTGTGAAAAAAAAAAAATCCAGTTTGGAAGAAATCAAAGAGCATGGAAAAATTTAGTGGTTGTATTAATATGTGCTCAAATAAAACACAGAGCGCAGCAGAGGGATGCTTCTGCTCTTCAGCCATTATTTATTTTCACATTTAAATATTCTGGATGCAGGAGTAGCCAGGAAACAGGGAAATATTAAAAGCTAAAGCTGATAAAAGCTCATTTTTTTAAACTAGCGAGGGGAATTGCGCCGCTTTTATTTTCTTAGATTAAGAGACGTCTGAACATAAACCCTATTTTTTGCTGGTGGATTGTGACCTAAATGGAGGATTAAACTGTGTATAACAGAGCCTTTAACTGCCTGTGCTGGAGCTGTGACAGGTCCTTGGGAGATACACAGAGACTGCTTGCAACACATGTCATATATCATAGCTTCAATCTGTACCCCAACCACTACCTGCGAGCTACAAATGTGCACTTCTCCTGTCATTTCTGTAGAGACAGAAGCGAGGGGAAAGAAGAGGGGGGGGGGGGAGGTTGTGAGCTAAAAACCAAATAGCTTTGCATTGTTTGTTTTTGTCTAGACTACATTGTTTGAATCTGGGAGAAAAGGAAAATGCTGTGATTTGAAAACATAACCATGCATTTATGTGTTTTTTTTTCTCCACCAGAATGATGCCTTTGGACTACATTTCCATTGTGAACACTGAGCGCTTAGATGTGTCATGTAAATGTAGTTTTTTACAGAATTTTACACATAACATCCAGCTTGTTTTTCCTTTTTTTATTTTTTTTATTTAGAAAAAGCTTCTGTCTCTGACCTGTGTGCTGCTGCACAAATTGGTGCAAAGATATTCCATATAAATTAAATATATTTTTATGTCTTTATTTTAGATAGGACAGCTGAAGCAAAGACAGGAGAGGGGGAGGGAGAGTGGGGGGAAGACAGGCAGCAAAGGACCGTAGGCGGGAGTCGAACCCACGCTGGTACCAACTCAGCTACCAGGCCACCAGATTTAGACATTTCATCATCTAGGTGCTGCAAAACACCAAGAAATCCAATGTGTTAAAAGCCGTTTTTGAAAAAGAAAAATTCTTTCAAAAACTTATGTCATGAATATTTACATTTTATCTCTAAAGGCTTCTGTGCAAACCTCAGACACGAGGCGCATGCATCACTTTGTCTATGCAATTTTTGCTTTAGGGAAAGAGCATAAATTGTTTCTTGCTGATGTAATTTCTTGTGTAATTCCCCGTGTTAACTGCCGTAACGTTTGATAAACAAGTCCATACGCAAGTCATGATAAAATATTTATCCTGAAAGCGTCTGCAAAGTCTTAAAAGACGGTAATTTGGACACAGAGCTATGGGACCAAACATAATCAACTATGGACATGCTTGTTCTACATTCTACTGCAGATAGGGGAAAAGCTAACATCTTTGTGTGTATCTTTTCATGTTGTAGGAATTTCTGTATTAGAGTCCTATTTTGCTGAGTTGTGTACTTACATCCCAAATGTTACCAACAATTCATTCAAGGAAATAGTGTGTGTCCTGCTAGACATTGCTAACCAGTTGCTAGTTGCTATCACTTCCAGGAAAACATGGGATGCATCAGAGAGTGAGGAACTTAACTTAACGTGAATAAAGTTTTAAAGCGATATTCCATCTTGTGAGAATAACCCATCAGTATGTACTCACCACTATGCCGATGTGATGATGGGTGAAGGTCTTCAGAGAAACAGGGTAGCAGCCTCATCCAGTACAATGGCAGTGAATGGTGACTACGGATAAAACGTTAAAAAAAAAAAGAACACAAAACAAACACAAAATGTCTCAATTCTGCTTGTGTGGTGTAATCCAAGTGTCTGTGAGCCGCGACATTAAAAATTAACCGCAAAAGACGCCATTCACGCCATGTTTTTAGCAGAAATATGAGCTGTGGCATGTAGCCGGTAGGATGTAAACATGGCGTCGATCTCGCGAGGCTTCCGCACGTGCGTCCATTAAGATATATACGAAGTCTCGCGTGATCGTCAAGTCACCAATGCCAGGCTTCAATATCAAATCATAAGGTAAAAATTATGACTAGTAGCAAACCTAAGCAGTCTAATACAACATCTCAGAAATAAATACTACCATTATAAAGCTTATAATGTTTAGTTTTTGGTCAGATAGGTGTTCACTAAAGTCATTTTGGAGGCTGCAGTTTGTGGATTGTGGACCACTGAAGGATGATTCTGTTCTTGCTTTATCAAGCTATCAAAAAAAAACTTGTTCTTTGAAATAACAGCAACAACAGCACGGAAATGGTAGTAATGAGATGGAAATATTGCACGATTTATATAATCAAGTTGTACAATTAGTGTACTGATTATGAATCTGAGCATCATATATGCCAATGTGAACGTGTGCCAACGAAAAATGAACGAAAAAGGGAAAAAAAAATAAAACACCAAAAAAAGAGTTTGTATCTCAGAGCTTGTATGTTGAATTTGTCTCATTTGAAATGAATAATATGTTTACCCAAATCTCCCTGACAATTACCCACAATGGGAAACAGTCAGCAGAGCTGTGAATGAGGACATTCAGGTCAGTTTGTGATATTGTGTAATTCACTGCGACTGAGCGCGCTGGACACCAACTGCGCCTACAAATTAAATCACTCACTAACCAATCATACCACTCCAGCTTCAAGTGCAATACGAGTCACACTGAAAATCAGAATCCTTTATGGTAGACCCGACACCTGCCAATTGAACTAACTTGGTGGATAAACAGATTTTTTTTTTCCCCCTTGCTTTTTCTCCGCCAGTATCCAATCATACCACGCTGCAGCAAATCAAATGGGCATGAGGAAGGAGAGCAAAACACACCCTGTTTCTGCAGAAGAGCCTTGGCTGGATGAACAGGTGTTATGGCTGAATACCAAAGCATCTTCAGAAAGGAAATGCTGCAAGGCTAAATCCCACACTGCAATGACTAATTCATTTCCAAATAAGCATTTAAGATCACTAAACTAAATCAGAAGAGAAAAATGCATCGGTGAAAATTTTGCATTTATGAGAACATAATTAAAGAAAAAGCCTCTCACCGTGTAGTAAATCAGTTTTTACTGCTCTCTTGAATTAAACAGAAATGAAGGGTCCAGGTGGTGAATTTCATGCAGGTATTTTCAACTCAGCTTTTGCACTGTTTCAAATTTGATTTAATGTTTTTTTGAATGCTTTACGTGTCTATATTGTGTATTAAACTCTGCACAGGGCACCCTCATGACCGTTTCTTCACAGTAGTTAGAAAAACCATCATGTTTTGTTTTTTTGCTCTTTTAATTAGTTATACTCTGTAAAATCTTTTTTCGTGGTCACACAAGGCCGGTTTAATGAGATAAACTGCTGCTTATAATTTAGACCAGGCAAAGCTTCAGTGGGGTTTACTTTAGATGTTACATTATCGGCTTCTGACAAAACTGACGCTGGTTGGTGAATGGAATAACGATTATGACTTGCTGTACATTATCGATTTTAAGAGGAAGCTGGATGGCAAAATATTTGATAAATGATCAAACTCCGAAACCGTAAGCTAATATTCTATAAACGTGAATATTCACTCTGCAGTACGTGCAATTCAGATAGTTTTACAAAAATACTGAAAAATTATTATGGTTTGACTTCACAGATTAAAGATTAAAACCAAATGTGTTTTAAATGTCCCTATATGCAGATGACACCGCTTTATATACATGTGAATTTATCATTCGATAAAGCACTTTTGGAAACTGGTTAACACTGTGGTTTGTGTGGTTATAATTGTGTGAATTCTAGCTTACCTATAATGCAAAACAACAAAAGAAAACTCATAGATGCAGTTGGAAATTGTCCCTTTTTATATGACAGGACTTTCCCCGCAAATAAACTGAAGCTCGAAACTGTTCCTATAAATATTTGTAAAACCCTGAATAAAATGACTATGTATAATGTGAAAGGGGTTGCTTATAATAACAAAGCATGTTTTTGGTTTTATGGCCATCAGTGCTCATAAACCCAAGACATGCTACCTACGTACCTCTGCAGCTAAAGAGCCAGATCATTTTTCTCAGGATGCGGAGGAGACCAAAACAGAGCAAACAGGAGAGTGAATTTTGGACTTGCATTTACGAAGTGGCCAGAAACATGACTCTAAATGAATAATAATAATGTTGCTTCTTGTCAGCTGGATGAGTAAATGGGCAAATGTTGACTAACAAGGTTTCAAGATAAACTTGGTAAGAATATGTCAATGTTGTGTTTACAGCTTGTTGTGCTGCTCCCTGTTAGTAAATCAGTGGCTTCCATTCAAATTTATCACAAATTTTGACTGAATTTCGTGAATATTGGCAAAAGGAAATGCGAGTGAATACTTTTTTTGCATCCACTACCATTATGCACTTATTAGAGCTGGTAAATTGAGATGAGCGTTGTAAGTAGCATCAAGATGATATGATGGCACTTCTGTTTGTTTCATGTATTAAAATGATGGACGTTACAGCACGGGCCAAAGTTAGAGGTTCCTGAAATGTACTAAGCAAAATTAAGTGGTTTAGTTTATCTGGTACACCATTTATCTCAGTGTTTTCATACCCAGGATGGTGCTTTACATTAAGATGCATCTTTTAAGCACAAATGCTCAAGTCAGTCAGTCAGCATTGCAGTATTTTACCATAACAAGTGTCAAATATACAGTTTTTTCATCAGTAACAACTTGACTGAGCTGGCAGATTTGCAAGTTACCAAACGGTTTTGGAATTCTCTAAGTTTTTTTTTATACTGATATATAATGGAACAGCTTATTGCACACACTGAAATATTGCATTGTGTATTTGTTGCTGCAATACCTGCATTAGCTTACTTAGAGGATTTAAGTAAGAAAGTCATTGTTCAATGGTGCAGTTGATCTATCGATCTATCAAGACCAGGCACGTCCAAACTATTCCATGAAGGGCCGTGTGGCTGCAGGTTTTTATTCCTACCAAGCCAGAGCACACCAGGTTCGACTCATTTAATCAGCTGATTTCAGTCTTCAAACAGCTGATTAGTTGAATCAGGTGTGCTGTTGATCGGTTAGGACAAAAAACTTTTTTCATTTTATGGTGAAGAGCAGTGCTATATGATATGTTAGCAGTTAATTTGCTTGTTGATGCATCCCAAAATGATACTGACTGCAAAACAAATGTCATCTTCACAAAGAGGGCTCAAATGAGCAATGCTCTGAGTGGATTAATTACTGTCAAAAAGTCTGCAAAAATCTCCGGATCTCAACGTCTTACACACAGACGGGCTACTTATTCTTTATGTCCATGTCAAAAACTTTGCATTTCTCAGCTTTAATATACTTTAGCTTACGTCTGTGGTTTTCTTTAGGTGCTGCGTGATGCTGCTTGCTGATTGTGCATGCTAGCAAAATACATCACTTGAAGGTCAGACGGGTGGCAGCAGATGCTACACAGGTAATCAAACTGCGATGGCATTTAAATGTAAAGCCACTGTAATCTTATGAGTGGGTGAAGTTGT
>JAJHUR010094553.1:0-17994 GCA_027495735.1 Lutjanus campechanus | reverse complement strand
AACTACTATTGCTTTAACGACAGTGAATGGATATGAAGCAAAATCCTCAAATGCACAAAATCCCCATTTCAAATAAAAAAAAAAAAAAAGAGAGAGACTCTGATACTTATTAAGAGCTTCTCGAGGTCCATTACTGGAAACACAAAACAACCTGGTTAATCTCATCAAAGGGGATTAAAGTCAGAGTCAGTCAGCTGCACAATGAAATTCAGGTCATTTGTGTCCAAACTGCTACCACAGAGGCTTCTGAGGCAATCAACCATAGTGATGGTCCAAAACATGTCCAAAGTACCATGCAAAGCAAGAGGCATACAGTGCATCTGATGTAGGTTTTTTTCCCCCCTTTATTTAATCACATAGTAAATCTGTCAACAGATTACAACAAGTTCCAATTGTCCTTTGCATCACTTCAGATGGAGAAATACAAAAACGCAGTTTTATTTACAGCTGATATATATATAAATATATATATTTATATATAAAAGAGTGTCTCTGCATGGGGACAGCAGCGCTGCCTCCACAGCTTCATTCTTTGAACTTCCACTCCTGTCTGCACATGGGGCACTGCTGCTGGACCTGCTGAGAGTTCAACCATTTCAAGATGCAGTGCATGTGGAAACAGTGAGAGCACTGACCCCAGACCAGCGGGCAGTCATCCCCGGGCACTTTACCTGCAACATAAGTTTAATATCAGTGATTATATTATGTAAGAGATACTGAGAAAAGAATGTTAATCATCAATACTCAGATATGAATATAAATTAGAGTCTTGCACCTGTTTGGGTACCCGCCGGTAGCCGGCAGGCGAAAAGTGTTCTATAACGTGTGAAAAATATATTTATATAAATTCTTGGGTGCGGGCATATGTAAAAATAAATAAATTGCAGGTGGGCAGCAGGTGAGAACAATGTATAATGATTGTGCCATATTTTTAATGTTTATATTTACTAATACAGCAATATCAAACCTGCTCAGAAAGATACAACCTTTGATCCCACACACTACTTAACAATGAGATGTTTGATCTGACAGCGATGAATGCTAGCTGATAGATAAAACTGGTGATATAAAGGCAAAAATAGCAAGTGGAGCATACCAAATTGAGGACAATACATTGTTGAAAGCCAAGTCGGATGTTTGGGAGGATTTCGGTGCGTTCCAACAATGTGAGAATAACGTTGTCAGCTGCTTTGTTGCTTGTATAAAGTTTCAAAAAGTACTGACTCTTGATAGCCCCAAACTAGGCTTGTCGTCACTATGGAAACACCAACAGCTGCATGAGCATTGGTGCTGCACCAGTAGAGAACACAAGTGAATGACTGTGTATGTGAATTTAATCACAGGTGTGGGTCAGGTTGTTAGGGCTTATAGTCAGTTTTGTGCAGGTGTGGATTTGCCTTGGAAATAATTGTGGTTAGCGGGTCAGCTCTGGTTCTCAGTTTTGCCAGTGAGGGTTTGCAACACTGGACCTGTGCAGGACTCTGCTATCAATGGCTATTTACAACATACACTGAATAATATTCAGTGAATATTATGCCCTTATTGCTGCATCATATCAGTTTTGCTATTACAGTTCAATGTACTAATATTTTTAAAAGAAAGACCTTTATTATATATGTTAAAAATCATTTTTAGGAGTATATTGAAACTTGCATCATCTATTATTACTGCATCTATTTCACCGACTATAACAAGCTATACAAAAATGTTGATTTACTGTTTCTAAAAAAAACAAAAAAACAAAACAAAAACATGCCATGGAATCATGGAAAAGTCACAAGCATGCACCTATAAACCAATAAATGACAGATGAAAGACCTGTATGTTAAGAACTACCGGAGTTGAGACTCTTGATGCAAAGAGCCAAAATGACTAATTTGTAACTAAATTCTTTCCCCACATACAATGTTCAAAAGACTAAATCACATGCTCAGTCCTCAGAGTACAGGCAAGCATTTCTCTGTTTTAACAACATTACCCTGGTTACTTCATAAATCATATTTTCATTACCATTGCAATATGAACATGCATGATAAATGCATCACAAATGACTGCCTGAAATGGAAGGAATAAGAAAAATCATTTTATTTACATCACCATATATTCACACTCGGCATGAAAACATTTGACCTCTCAGGTGAAGCTAAAGGATGAGTAGCGAGGAAAATGAGGTTGATGAAGACCTTGTGGTGAAAAAGAACAGCATCTCTGCTGTTTTCATACAGTGTCTGATGATTGTTGGATTTGTTTTCCATGTCTGATGTATGTAGACTTCAGTACCTGTTTACAGACCAAGTGTTTCTCTTAGCTCAATTTATGTTAAATGCTTAAGAGCACTTTTTATTTGATGTATTAAAAGGCACAGTGATGTGCCTTATATATGCGCAAGGTATATGTGGATGCAATATGTAAGAAGCAGAGGTTTGAGTCCTATTTGATTTAAGATTATTTGTCCTGTAGGAAGTATACCTCTGTTTCTTTTGCTCTCATTGTAGTATAGTGTTTGCTCCTGATTTGTTTTGTTTTGTTTTGTTATTTGTAGTATCTTATAAGCCCATGGGGGATGGGCACCTTTTGGTTCAGGGCACTTTGAAAAAATAAATTACCTTACCTTTCCATAGCAGCCGTTTTGAGATGAAATAGTAAATACAGGTGTTAACAATGACACTAATTAAGGGTCCACTCAGTCAAACAAAGTCAGGGTGCTGCTTTTGTACTGTGTGTGTTGGCTCACTGTAAAGGCTCTGCTACACTAAATGTAACGGGACCTTGATTAGCATAATTGGTGACAACTGTGTTTACCCGGCTACTTCATTTGTGTTATAAAAAAAATAAAAAAAAGTACTTAAAAGTATAAAAGCCGAAATTGGTCTACCTGGTCATCTATCCAAAAAACAGCACGTAACTCAGCAGCCACTCTTACACGAAATGCGTCGCTTTGTCAGCTAATGCTAGTTTGGTTTGGTTTACTCACAGTCTGGACAGCAGCCATTGAAGGGCATCCTGCAGATCCCACAGTTTTCATCATTGGCCACCCACAACCAAGATGCCACTCCGTTCCACTGTCGGATCTTTACCTTCATCCTCAGCGTCTGACAAGAGCAGAAACACCCAACATCACAGTGCCATATGAACATAAGAGGCTAACGTTAGCAAGTGAGCTAACTAATGCTGACAGATAGAGTAACTCCTCAAGCTAACTGTTATATGATTAACATTAGACATTAGATAACTTACTGAGCAGCGTCTTATGTCTCCTTCAAATATCCAACACGAGTTCAGTTATAATGTTTCCTTGCAAACTACAAATCATGTTATAGCCAGGTTGTTGGTAGTCAGCAACATGCAGCTAATGTTTCAGTAACCCGGGGAAAATGTTCCTTTTCTTCTTCTGCTACTGAAATTCCGGCCGTGGCTGTACGCTGGCAGGTGAAACGCTGCCCTCCACAGTCCGTTTGTGTGTGTGTGTGTGTGTGTGTGTTGTTGTTGTTGTTGTTGTTGTTGTTTGTTTTGTTGTTGTTTTTTGTTGTTGTTTTTTTTAACCTAATTTTGTACAAAGTCTGGCTTACACAATCTCCATTTTGGTCGTACAGTAGAAAAAACAGGGCAATTACAGAAAATTTTGCCATATAACAAAGCAATTAAACCAAGTGTGTGTGTGTGTGTGTGTGTGTGTGTGTGTGTGTGTGTGTAATCAATACAACATAAAACAGAGAAGTAAAAGGTCAGAGGTCTAACCCAGATATCAAAATTAAAGTAAACATCCAAGGCCTGTTTTGTTTTTATAGCCTACATTTGAATGTCAAGAAGTAAGACTAAGAACAGTGGTCTGGAACCAGTAAATCTACATCTGTGGATGTTTGGACTTTATTTATTTGTTTATTTATTCATTTATTTATTGTCCTGCATGATAACTCCAAATTTAATATGATAATATTACTGTGTTGCTGAAAAAAGATAAAAATCCATATGAACCAACTAGCTTCCGGCCAATAAGCTTGATAAATGTTGATTGCAAGATATTAACAAAAGTATTAGGAATTAGACTGGAGAAAGTCCTCCCACAAGTTATTAATAATGACCAAGTTGCTTTTATTAAAGGTAGATCCTCGGTTGATAACCTCAGACAACTACTTCATCTCATTTGGTTAAATCGCAAAGGGATGTTCCAGTTGCTGCTTTCTTGCTAGATGCAATGAAAGCATTTGATAGGGTGGAATGGGGGTACCTGATATATACATTGCAAAATTTTGGCTTTGGGAAAAAATGTATTAAATGGGTTAATGTGTTATACTCTGCACCGCAGGCGGCTGTTCTTACAAACGGTATTACATCCCCCTTCTTCAGTCTGGGTCGTGGGACTAGGCAGGGCGATCCTCTGTCTCCGCTGCTCTTTACTTTGTTTGTGGAACCTCTAGCAGTGCCAATCAGAAATGATGTGAGGATTAAAGGCGTGCTGGCAGGAGGCAAGGAGCATAAATTGTTTTTATACGCGGATCACATTTTGTTGCTGTTATCAAGCCCAGACTCCTCGATTCCAGGTATTATGGATATAGCTGAAAGTTTCTCATTTCAGGCTACAGAATCAATTGGCAAAAATCCGGTAATGCCTGTCTCCCTGGGTTGCTCCCTTGCTGACATCGGTGCATTCCCATTTAAGTGGATGCCATCAGGGTTGAAATATTTAGGTATAAGACTGACAACAGATCTTCAAGAGATTGTCACACTCAATGTAAGTCAAGGGCTCCAAGACATTAGGAATAGCTTTGCTAAATGGAAAATGTTGAATCTGTCTCTGTGGGGAAAAATAAATACAGTTAAAATGATGGTATCTTCAAAGATTAAATATATCTCTATGATGCTTCCTTTAAATTTCCCTGGGTCAGTGCTCAAGCAGTACAATGAGATAGTTAAGAATTACCTGTGGAACGGGAAAAAAGCCCGAATTAGCCTGACCAAGCTGTTTACTTTTAGAGGGAAACATGGTCTGGCATTGCCCCATATAAAACTGTATCACATTGCTTTGTGTAAACACTGGGCAAGGAGTGGGTCACACTTGGGCTGGATGGAAATAGAGGAGTCACTTAAATCCCCTTTTAGTTTTATAGCTGCTTTGTCTCAAAAACCATCACAATCATCTCCTGAAGGGGACACTAGTCCACTACTTCAACACTCATGTGAAGTTTGGAATAAAGCCCACAAAATGTTTGGCTTGTCTCAATATAAACAAGGTGACTCATCTATATGGGAAAATCCTGCAATTATGATAGGAAAGAAAACTGTATGCTGGAGGGCACAGCACAATAAGGGTTTGGCCACAATTTATGATCTATTTGAGGAGGGAGTGTTTTACTCCTATCAAGAGCTAAAAAATCGATATAATCTGACAGATAATGGTAATTTTTGGAAATACCTCCAATTATGAAGTGTGTGTTGTATACAGTCTATGGGATACAAGAAGGTTTTTTAAAACTTTCACAAACTGTGCAATCATCTTCTGTATTTTATAAAATGGCAGCAGCTACTTTGTATGGTAAAAGTGAAAGTCTTAGAACAATATGGCAAAGGGATCTGAAAACAGAGTTTCAACAAGAGGCCTGGGAGAATATAGTCCATAACATGGGGTGGCCAGTACAGGACAATAAAAGCAAATTTATACAAAATAATTCATAGATATTATTGGACTCCAGTCAGACTTCAGAGCCTTGGTTTAACTGAAAGCAATGAGTGTTGGAAATGTAAGAACTCGAAAGGTACTTTTTTACACCTCATGTGGGACTGCTCACTAATTTCCCCCTTTTGGACCCGAGTGGTTGGGACAGTTGAGGAGTGGTTGGACCAGCCCTCGCCAAGGACACTACGATTTTGTCTTCTTGGAGATAAATTTGTTCTGCCAGCTGGACTTACAAAGGCACAGTCTGGGCTAGCTCTTGCAGGCTTTCTTACTGCAGCTAGGATTATACTGCGAAACTGGAAAAATACAAGTGAACCTTGTTATACTGGATCTGGACTGGATCGAGCTTATGACTGTTACAGCTTCATAAGTTATTGCTGGCTAAAATGAGGGATTCTGTGTCAAAATTTACTGAAATGTGGGGTAGCTTTCTCACAATTATCATGTCGAGTTTTGTGTCTTGTGTAAGGAGAAGTGGGTTATTGTGACCTGTCATGCTGTGCTGTGGGCTTTCCTTTTTATTTCTGTTATTTTTTTCATTAACTGTGGACTATTAGATGAATGTATATGTGGTACTTTAATGGTGCAGTTTTTTGTGAGGAAAACAATAAAAAAAAATTAAATGACAAAATTTAATTTCTCAACTCTTCATAAAAATGGTGTGGGGCCTTTCATTGTTTTAATCCCTTTATTGTTCTTCTTCATTGTATCAGACAAAATAAGTTTCAAGTGTTTACATTTCCCAAATGGCTAACATAATTGCTAAGTATGCACAATTTTTGGTCAATGGAGGAGAACAGGTAGATAGGTCTCCAGGATGATGCTACATGCTACATAATCCTGCAATATCTTTTATACTGTTTTCTTCATTTTTTCTACGTATTTTTATCCACTGTTTTTATTTTATGGGACTACAAAATTTAATACTTTATTTGGGGAGGCGAAAGAGAAGCAACAATGGTCACTGACTGGACTTGAATGGGGGGCCCTCATGGTCACCATTCTAATTTATGAGGGCGCCCAATATTACAGTTGCATTAAAGATAGTTTGTTTGACATTTCCCTAATTTTACTAAATTAACAAACATTTTAAATATACTTACATTATCAGTCGAAAGTTTGGACACATCTTCTCATTCAATGTTTTTTTAATT
This sequence comes from Lutjanus campechanus, assembly GCA_027495735.1. NCBI lineage: Eukaryota > Metazoa > Chordata > Actinopteri > Lutjaniformes > Lutjanidae > Lutjanus > Lutjanus campechanus. Next base: position 11,166 of record JAJHUR010094553.1, on the reverse strand, counting down.
TTTATTTTTTACACTAATACTGGAGAAATCAAAACTATGAAATATAGCATTATGGAATTATGTAGTAAGTAATGTTTTTGTTTTTTAAGAATCTAAAATCTTTTTGCTTTTCATTGTGGACCCATGGTCTTATATATACCGTATTATTTTATCCTATAAGTGTACAAAAGTTTTTTGCTCTTTTATATTTTAGAATCTTTAAAGTAGCCACCTTGTGCTTTGATGACAGCTTTGCACATTGTTAGTATAATCAGAACCATTTCTTATAATAAATAAATAAATAAATAAATAAATAATGAATGAGAGGTGTGTCCAAACTTCTGTCTACAACCTGCAGTTCTGGAGCTGCATGTGGCTCTTTTGCCCCTCTCCAGTGTTCCCTGGAATGGAAATGGATGAATTTATAATTTTACTTTTCATGTATAATTGTTGCAGGCCTAATGTGATTCTTACATTCTTGTAAGAATGTGTAGCCTATACATCAAAGATTTTTTTGTAATACGTGCTTGATAGCCTCTGCTGCTCAGCACCTTTTCCTCTAAATCAACCATCCCAAATGTAAGAATGCCATGGGACAATTTGTAAATCTCAAAATTTCTGCAGGCCACCCAAACCTTTAATCACAACTGTTGTACAAATGACAAGATATAAAATGCGTTCAGGTGTTGATGTGACAGGTCACCAAATATGGTGTAACACCTGTTAAACTAGGCCAGGTAATTTCAAACTTACAGAATTGAAACTTTAAAATGTTTGTTTATTTATTTCTCATGACCTATCAAGGCCAACCTGCAGGTGCTGCACCACATGAATCACTGCACTAAATTTCTAATCTTATGTGTCCCTAGGTTAGCTATGTAGCCCAAAATACTTGCAGTAAAGGTTGTTAAACCCCTGGTGTAGACAGTGTTTTTGGTTTTAAATAAAATCAAAATACATCTCACTCCCAATCCTCTCAGGCATAAAATACATGACTGCAGTTTCTTGACTATTTATTTACCAATAAACACTGAAATACATTCAGTTCAATTAAATAAAATCAATTCAATTCATCCAGTACATCTATTCAATTCAAGAAAATTCAGTTCAAAACTGCAGTACATCTGTTACATCATGCAATTCAAATAACTAGATGAGGTATCTATTCAAAATTTCTATTCAGTTCAAAAACCACATCAATCACATACATTGCTACACTGTACATCTATAACAAAAAAAAACACAAAACACGAAATGAATTATAATTACAAATAAAGTCAAATCATTACAAATAATAACAAATTTAAAATATTTTTGGCACTCAAGAGTTCTTTTTCAAACTCCACCCTGTTTACTCTTAGCTGACACTACACATAGTCATCATCGTTGTTGTGGACTGACAGATAATCTGATGGGCTGCACAGGATCTCAAAACCAGAGTCCTCGCCGGACCGGTTCTCACCCTGGGTGTGTTCCTCTGCATCACTGTCAGTCTAGCGGATTGTAAAAAGTGTCGTTGTCGCCGTCGTCGTCAGAGTCCTGGTTGCTGACGTGGACCTGGATCTCATCTAGGGTGTGGTCCTCAGCATCACTGGTCTGCATCCTATCAAGGCAAAGCACAACATGGTCATCAAAGGTGTGAGACAAACTGTAAAAAGACTAGTGTCCCGTCTCTGTATGACATGTATGTGACTAAGATCAGCATGTTAGATTTTTTTAAAAGAGCAGATTTATGCTACTCCATTCTGCCACTAATGAACTTTATTCTTCCTGGGAATAATCATTTGCATCAGATCAGAAAATGTTTTTAAAAAAAACACTGGGCATCTAAACTTGTACCTTGCCATCTCCTGCATGTCAATTTCTTCCAGTTCTGTTTTTGACAGTTGGTGAACGATTGCAACGCCAATGCAGTCTCCCATGACATTGATCACAGTGTTGAATCGGTCTCTGAAAGGAATAAACATCAAACTCTAAAAGCAGTGGACAAATGCTCCTCTACACTGATTTAGTTTGTTTATTTTGATTCTTTTCATTTCCAAAATCCTGTCCCTTTACAACTGAGCCAGCTGCAGCAGCTCTTCAAACTTAGCCTACTTGTAACATAAGTGTTTACTACATGGAGATTGAAAACAGGTTGCACAGTTAAACTAACCTAGCGCTTAGTTTAACTGTTGCCTAATAAAAAACTGCCAGGTGCAGTTGTTGAGAAACAGCCAAAACCTACATTAGTTTGCTAATATATGGCCCATTAACAACAAAGAATCATATGAACTGGTCGACATATCTGAGCTGACGCATGATCTAAATTCTAATTAATGATTTTAACTGTGAAGATTTTAAATTACATTTCCAGTGGTGAAGGATGTACTCAGATCCATCATATAAATAAACAAAAGTACTGATAGCACTGTAAAAATGCTACATTACAAGTAAAAGTCCTGCATTAAGCTCATAGGTTGGTTTATATATATATATATATAAAAGAAAACAGTGAGAAATGCCCATCACAATCACCCTGAGCTCAACATGAGGCCTTCACATTGTTTGTAAAACTAAAATAAAATAAAATAAAATAATTAAAACAATTACAAAGAACGAGCAGCATTTTTCATGAAATGATGCTTTGTTAATCATACTGTTGGACAAGAGTATGATTAACAATACATTGTATTTCATAAACTATTCATGCTGTTTTGTATGTGAAATCTTCATTTGTGAACTAACTGAAGCTGTCAGATAGTTCTAGTTAATTCTAAACTGCATGAATACTACAAAATGTGAAAGACATGATTACATACACAACACAGTAGTAACACATACCTGTATATCTACAAAGGATTGGCTATTAGGTTTAACATAACTGCTTGGCCTTTTAAACCTGTTGTATCTCATTTAAGTTAGGTTACACTTCATGATGCTGCGGTGACTTCCAGTTTACACTGCTGATTTCTTTTGATTGGATGGTGCTACAGATGTTTCTTTGGCACAAAGCAATCCAGGGGCCAGTTACATCGTCCGGTCTTTACTAAGCCCAGTCCAAAGTCTTCGTTAAGACCAGTCTTTAGAATGGACTTAACATTGGTTGCAGTGGCCAGTTTATTTTTGGTGTCATTAGGGAAAAAATCCATCATAACCTAATAATAAAGCCTAATGTAGTTCAAGTGTTCTGAGAAAAAAATAGGCAAAGAAACAGATTTTGACTCAGTGTTGTCAGATGTACAACAATTATCATATTTGGACCATAATTTTTTACAACTGGACGATGTATGATCAATAATTCCAAAAGGGGCCAAATGCACAATAATTTTGCCATTTCAGTAAACCCACAATGAAACCAGCATATCAGCACTGCACTGATTTTACCAGCTGGTAAAGCAGTGACACAGTCTGTAGATCTGGGGCTTTTGTTTTGACAGGCAACAATATAAGACATAATTGTGTAATGGGCTGTGATTGACTCTGTGTGAAGTGATGCATGTCTGTTCAGACGACAGAGCCTCTATGTAATATGCTGCTCATGTCATAGTTGCCGTTCAATGTAGTATTGTGGTCGCTTCCCAGGTTGTTTCAGTATGTATGATATTTTTTGTTAAAATACAATAATTTTAAAGTTGCAGTACTATATTGCTGTATTTTCCATCTGGCAACACTGTTTTGACTTTACACCTGCTACTGACTAGGAATAAGATCTACACCTGATCTTAGCAAGAGGAAGGCTTAAGGAATAAGCCCCAGAAACAGAAGAAGCGCCTGTAGCTGTATTATATTCCTTAGACACTTTGTATCAGTTTCTAGTTGTAAACAACAGATGAAACTTACAGGAGCCATTCTAAAACCATCAGAATGGAGGCATCCCTCGTAGGCAAACCAACTGCAGTCAGAACAAAGAGTGTGGTCACTGCTCCTGTGGCTGGGATCCCTGCGGCTCCGACGCTGGACACTGTTGCTGTCACACTGCAGATCAAATACAGATTTTGGACTTGTCAGTAGTTATTTAAGACACTAATATAAAACTGTAGCAGGCATAATTAAAGTCACTTCCTCCTCAAGTATTATATACTTTTAATCAGTATTGACACTTATGATGAACAAAAAGAGTGGCTTACGTGAGGGTAGCTAACTGGCTGAAGTCCAGGTAGATGTGGTTCAGCTGGGCAATGAACACTACTGCCACCACTTCATAAAGGGCAGTTCCGTTCATGTTGAGGTTGGTCGCGATGGGCAGCATGAAACGAGTGATTCTTTTGTCAAACTGGAGTCGCAACTCACAGCACTGGAACGTGAGTGGCAGTGTGGCAGAGCTTGGACAAACACAATGGATCCTTTGTTAGTGCACTACTGGTATGAAAAAATTACAAATGTTACCTGGCTCTACAGTGTTTCGTAATCTTACCTGGACGAGATGATCAGTGCAGTCAGTAAGGCAGGAAAAACCCCCCTGATAACTCTGAGGGGGCTACTTCTCACACACAGGAAATAGATCAGTGGTAGAATGATTACTGAATGGCAGATAAGCCTGAAACACACAGCAAATGCACAATCAATATTAAGGATATAACAATACCAAAAATTCAAATACAGTAACACCATAATGAAAAGTCAAACCTAAGCATGTGCAAAAGAAGGCATGAATTGTCTTTGACAATGAATGTTTGAATGATGTATGTATGATTGCAAAACAAAAACAATCCTAATCATTACTGATTGAAACACATACAATTACTGACTAATTGGCAGTTGCTACCTTTAAATCAGTCCGAAATCATTAAGTCTGTAAAATAATAGTTCCAGTGGGTAATGTTTAGGTGGATCTATTGTCAGAATATGGCAGAAATGGTATAGAGTATTTTTTCATTAGTGTATAATGACCTGAAAATAAGAATAGTAGTGTTTTGGTTACCCTAGAATAAGTCATTTCAAGGGGCACAGGTTTCTACTGTAGCCCATAACGGACAAACCAAACGTTGGCTTTAGAGAGGGCTATTTGCAGCCACCTACAAGCTTGGGAGGGTGAGGGGAGCAATATTCAACTGGTTGCAATCTACAATCTTACCACTAGATGCCACTAAATCTTACACACTGGTCCTTTTAAGACCAGTGAACCACTTTGAGAGTGACAAAAAAACAAGTGTATCACTAGTTGCATAGAAGGTCATGATGCTGCTAAATGTAGAACCAAAGCGCCACTTTTGCAAGAGTAAAGGTGAACATACCCGAGAACTACCACAAACATAAACTTTCCAAGTTTGAAGGTGGTTTCCCAGTCATGAACCTCAACAACATGGCTGGTGATCAGGAACAGCATTCCAATTGGCAAGTAGCTGGAAAGAAAACCATGAGTTGAGAAAAAAAACCATGTAAATACTAACTTAGTTAAGGAAACTAGGTATGCCTATCTAAATTTAGAAAATGACAGAAATCCAATGTGATTATGAATACATATTGTTGTACAACAACTTGAAAAATGACCTGAAACCCGGTTAGAACACAAGTACCGTTTAAATGGCGTAGAACAGTGAAAGACATTGCCATGTTTTGTCAGAAATACAATTTTACAAATTGTAACAGAAACACTATGACCAATGACTGTATGTAAAATGGATTTCATAAGAGCTGCAGCACAGGTCATAAACCCAGCCCAGACATGGACCCAGACCCAAACTAAAACATCAAAGTACACTTCCAATATTTTCTTTTTCCCCAAACATACGTAGTTACTGTCAATTCAGAAGTGTTTGTTTTCCTGATCAGTTTGGTTTTAATTAGTTATTTGATATTATAAAAATTGGGTTTTGTCATGACTGACAGTTGAGCTCTGCTCACAACTGAGTCAGCTTACTGTGTTCGCATTATCTCAATACTGTGGCTCCAATACTAGTCGCTACTGCGCAGACTCTAAATGAATACACCAGTGCAAGATGGTAGCGCTACTATCCTGGATATTTTGACTTCAGTTTTGTACAGTGGGAGGAAGTGGAGTCGTGTTATCCATCTTTATTAATCATTAACTGTGACCAGAAAAGACCACATATCTGTACTACATTCAGTGTTTTAGCAGCAACACTCACCTCGGATTGCGGGATATGTACTGTATTTCTAAATATTTTCCTTATGGAGAAAATGGTATAGTATGGCGTTTCACCTTACCTCAGTATCAAGGTGACCACACATTTTGTGACCTCGTTGATGCCAGTGAGGAACTCGACAAGGACTTTCCCTTTTTCTCCCATTTTGTTCAGGGTCACACCAAAAATGAAAGACCAGACTATCAGGCCCAGAAGGTTGACTCCTTCAACATATTGCCCAACCAGTCCCATTTCTGTCGTATTCTGTAACAAGATAAGAACCTCATTAGGATTAATGGTCTGAGAGCAACTTCATGCATCTATGATGATGACTGCAAATGTAAACTCCACAAAATAATCTTCATAGTGACAATGGAAAAATATTTACCATTTCCAGGGTAGAGTTTAGCTCAACTTCAATTTCAAACTCCACCCTCTCAGTCTTGTACTACAATAAAAAATATGTGTTCACAACATAAATATTACATGGAAAGAGATTAAATGAGTAGTATATACTATAATATGCCTTAATGGAAAACATACCTGGCGAAAGCAAGCCGCAATCAAGTTTGGTGGGATCATGTTCCTTTAAACAATACACAAAAGTCACAGTAGCAGTTAGCTTGTAAATTTTGGAAAACCACACAAGAAATGCAGCTTTATCAGGGACATGATTAATTTTTACCTTAAATCATGGTTTAACTTAAATTATGCACCAAACTTTAGAACAAGCTTAAAATTACGATTCCATTAAAACCTGTTTATTTATTTATTTTTACTCGAAACTTAGATTAAAGTTATTGCTGTTGCACCAAACTTTGTGATCCAGTGTAAACTTTAAACTTACTCTTGAAGAAGTTTACTGTTAAAACGGCTGTCTACCTGAGATTCATTAATTAATCATCTGTAACCACTTATTCTTGAAGAGTCGCTGGGGGGCTGGAACCTATCTCAATTGACATTGGGCGAGAGCCGCAGTACACAATGGACAGATTTCCAGTTCACAAGGCTGACCCATTAAGACAAAAAGCCATTCACACATTAACACCTACAGACAATTTAGAGTCATTCAGAGTGGGAAGAAGTCAGAGTACTCAGAGAAAACCCAGGCAGACAAGGGGAGAACATGCAAACTCTGAACAGAAAGGCCCTGCCCCATCAAGCTAAGGGACAGACTCAACCCAGCTGAGTTTTATGATGCCTCTCTTTTTCCTTTCACTTCAGTTGATATGTTAAATAGTCTCTTTTGTCTGTTTTTAATCCACTACTATTTGGCCAAACAACAAGTTTTTCTCAAAGGAGGAGAAATCAGAGCTTCTCTGTCAAGTCATCGTGTTATGGTCTGAGTTTGTTACTTATGTTTGTGTTTTAGAAAGTGCCTGCATGCTTGGATTTCTCCTTTTCTCTCCAGCACTGCAGGCTGTGGCTGGGGGGGCGTGGCTGACCTACTTTCTGGCTGCATGCAGCGGGGCACACCTGATGGCACTTTGCATCAACTCACCTCTCCAATAAAGACCGGCTCTGCCTCCACTACTCTGCCAGATAATTCCGTCACGTTCGGTAGTGCCAGGTTCATGTTACTGTTTCTAGGTTCTCTGAAACATTCGACTTGTTCTGATAGTGTTTTCTTTTTGCTCCTCCAGATTGGTGCCTCGCTGCTACACCTCACCTCGGACTTCAATCGGGTGGTCAGCCAGCCTCCAGCGCCACACACTGCAGGAATCCTTTGTTGAATTTTGTGAACCTTTTCTGTGTCTCCTGGGAGGCAATAAACACCTTTTGTTGAAACTGCTTCGACGACTCCTGCCTTTTGGGTCCAGCTAACAGCTCAGGTCATAACACATCGTGAGTAGGGACGTGCGCGATTAGTCGACTATATGATTAAATGTTACCCCCCTCGCTAGTCGGCACCAGAAATACTAGTCGTTTAAACTATTGATCAATATTTCATTCATGCACAATGCCAGTTAACTGGTGCCTCTAAGATGTTATGTATCCACCTGCCATTAGTTGGGGCTGCGGCCCCATCAGACGACAGCCCCTCTCGCCCTACAGCATAAGCGCGTGTGCCCCGATGGCCAAGGCAACCCCAGATGTTTATATCAGCAAAGCCAGCGCAGTTTGGCAGTGTTTTAATCTAGAAAAGGAAAATAATATTGAATGTAGACTGTGGCAGAATAAACTGGTATATAATCACTCGACTGGAGCAACATGTGACCACAATCAGACATGGACGTTAACCTGCAAGTAGACCAGCTGCTGCTGCTAGCACTGCTAACGTTAGCCACACTGTTTGTCAGGCTGGCAGCTAACATCAGCTCCGGGTCGTTTACCTACAAACACTGTGATCCTCTTCAGTCCGAAAAGTTGAAGCATTTTGTGAGTTGTTGTCATGTTTGTATGTTAATGTGTAATGTTTGTATTGCACAGTGCAAAGTAGCACGCATTTCAGCAGCATTTAAAGTACCATTTGATGATTGTAGACTGTGATTAATGGCTTCAAATGGCTCTTAATACACACCGTTTTTTTGGACAGTGTTTTACATCATAAATGAATAAATTCTGCTCAATGTTAACTTTCTGATTGTTTTCTTAGTGTTAGACTACTCTAAATTAAATTTTGCGTTTACTCGACAGAGAAATTAGGAACATCCCTAATCATGAGTAGGCTAACTTGACTGACAAACTATTTAACTAGCTAGCAAACATTATTTTTTTTATTTGGGTGAGCAAGCATCTCCATATTGATTAAACTATGGATCATCCATGTGGATTAATGGTTTGGTTTATACTGATAAACTTGGATTTACTTATTTTAATTTTATTAATTTTATTTGAATGTATTTAATAAATTAAATTGGAAAATTTCATGAAATTATTCTTTGTTAGTGCAACCTAGTTAAAAAGAATATAACTGATTTGAATTCACCACTTACTGTAGATGCTCCAGCACTTTCTGAAATTACACTGACAGCCGAGAAGACAGGTATTATATCAGACTACACACTTTGCTCTCACCTCACCACATCCATCAAGGCATCGGCAGTGGAGGAAGCCTCTTCATCTACTGTCTCACCTGAGCTAACAGCATAAGCAAGCCCTGGCTCGATCATCAGGACCAAGCATAACCCTGCAACACATAATCCAGGGTTGAACATAACAAGCAAAAACAGCATGCTCTGACTCTTTCACGTAAGCTATGAGCACAATGTTACACAGCTGCTTGATTAAAATGTCATTCTGGATCGACTAGGGAATACTACAACTACTGTGAATTTTACAACTGGTATCCAGTAACATTTTGATCAAGTATATTTGAACTTTAAAATAATAGATATCTTTTAAAGAAAAACACATGATTCTCAGCATTATATCTATGTTACATCTGGATAGGAAATGACATCTGGAATCCTATTGATATTTGTTACTGATACTTGGATTTGCTGCCAACTAGTAAGAATAAAATCCAAGACATTAAACTACATTATTCCCATTGGTTTTAAAGCTTACACATTAAAATGCCTCATGTCATATATGTAGATCAATAAAAAGGGACCTTTCAAAATAAAACTGATGTACATTATTTCTCTCACCAGTGAACACAGCCAGAAGAGTGGTGGAGACAAGGTATGCTGCTACACGTACAGCAATTTTTCTGGACGTGTAGGCGCTTAGACTGGACACCCCTATAAAAAACAACAACATAATAATGAATTAATGCATTTAAACTTTTAAAGAAAATTGATTGCCAACTATTTTGATAATGAACTTATTGTTTCAGTCCTTTTTCGAGCATAAATATCCAAGATTTGCATTCTAGATTTCTAGCTCCTTAAACCGACAGTTCACTGCAAAATCAAAAATATTTTTTTCCCCCTGGCTTGTAGAGCTTTACCCATCTGGATTTTTTGGTGTGAGTTGCAGATTTTTGAGATATCGTCCCTAGGGATGTCTGCCTTTTCTCAAATATAATGAGACTAAGGATGTTTTCACACCTGTAGTTCGGTTTGTTTGGTCCAGACCAAAAGGGAAAAAAAGAAACATTTTATTATTATGATTGTTTTATTTTCGTGTTCACACTGACTCTTTACAAATGAACCAAGAGCAGGAAACACACAGTTTTACAGGCTGACAGGTAACTCATTGAATGGAGTTCGTATGTGCGTATTGTCCACACAGAGAGAGCACATAGCAGTGTTCCGACTGTCAGCCCGACAGTAGATCTTTAAATAGTCCACCTATCTAGTTTACTTTGACACACAACTTAACAACCCATCAGTTTGTTCCTTTGAAATACTGCATGCATAACATATAAAACCTCATGTATTAACAGTTAAGAGTGTAAGAAATACTCCCGTGGCTTACCTGTTACCACACTTGTAACAATGAGAGGAACAGTCACCACCTGAAGCATCCCCATGAGGATTTCTCCTGGAAAGCCGATGTAGAATTGGTCAAGTTCAGACATGGGGACCAAGATCTTGAGAATCAAGCCCAGGGTGATACCTGTGAGACAATAAGAAATTTCAGAAATTTAAGTACAGCAAAGGGGCTATTTAATAGGAATAAAACAATGCAGAAACTAGGGCTGCGCAGTATGGTTTTTAAAAAAAGCAATTATTCTGAGAGACAATGTGATTGCAATATGATTCACAATTAGTGGGAATGATCACTTTTGTATCACAATTTTAATTAACGCTGGAAAAAACTTGTTGGGGTCTGTACCAAACAGACATGTTTTCTTGCATCTGGAAAAGACTTGTATATCAGGACTTGCAGCACTATTGTGCTTCATTACAATGTTATTTGGCCCACATTTTCCTTTATCAAGCAGAACCTGCTATTTTGATAATGCACTTGGCCATATTGTGATTTCAATATTTTGATTAATTGTGCAGCCCTAGCTAAAACTCACATTTCCATAAAAAGGAGTTTCATCTTTTCAGCAAACCATGAAGGAAATTCATAGCGCATATTAAATTCTTCAAAGCCACATTGACTAATAAATCATATTACATATACATATATGTATATATATATATATATATATATATATATATACACATATATATGTCACCAAGGTCACATAATAATATATATACCTGAACACTTGTTATTT
>JAJHUR010094552.1:0-18287 GCA_027495735.1 Lutjanus campechanus | reverse complement strand
GTTTTCTCCTCCCTGTGGTGTGATTGTGCTGATTGGCTGTTGCGCGTGTAACCAATCAGATGGTGCTGTGGGTGGGACAATGCTGGAGACAGAGTAGTGACTGCAGACAGAGAGGCGCCGCTGCATCAGAGCCAAAATAACCCAGTTTTAAATTGATCTCTTATCGGCCGTCGGATTTTTAAAAAAGGCCGATGCCGATATGCGACAAAATGCCGAATATCGGCGCCGATAATCGGCCCGACCGATAATCGGTCTATCTCTATATAAAATATCTATAATCTATGGGTTGTGGACAAAATTACATTCAAGGACATCACCTTGGGCCTTTGGACACCCTTTTCACCATTTTCTTACATTATATTGACCAAACAACTAATATATTAATTGATAATAAATGACAGATTAATTGACTGTGGAAATAATTGTTTGCACTTTCTCTGCGATGATTGGTGGACGTAGTTCAAAAGAAAATTGTTCCTACATGAAACTGCTCACAACAAGTACTATGGATTGTCTTGAATTAATGGTCATGATTTCTGGAAAGAGACATTGCTGCTGAGTTTTTCAAATGTATTGTTTTGGTACTTTGAGCACTACAAGCTGAGTGCCATCTAGTTACATTAGACTTGAGAAAAGCCAGACATCTCTATAGCCTATATCTCCAAAACAGGGTAACTCACAGTAAAACAATAGCACTAGGTTTGATTTTGGGGTGAACAATCCCTTTAATAGTTATGTAGATACTTAATAGTTGCTTCTATCGGGTATTATTGTTTTGTCCTCTAACTTAGAATGGCACCTGGCTGGCAGCATACTTTGTTTCATTACAGGCAGTTATTATTCAGCATGGCCTGATGTGTTTTGTGCCCCTTCTGACCATCTGTTGCCTGTCACTTCATTATGAATGCAGGAAAGTGAACTGAACAAAAGTTGAAGCTCCTTCTCGGAACATTCTCATTAATGCTGGCAAGATTTTTAAAGTTGATCTCTGTCTCACAGTGCACCCTGTAGAAGTAGAGATTAGAACTACAGGTGCATGTCTTGCTGTAGCTTCGTTAATACATAAACCAAGCACCATGATGACGATTGATGATCGTGGATTGTGACAGGATAGTTTTATGTGGTTTTACACTGCGCATTCGAGTGACTATAGAGCACCTGCAAAAAGGAAACGAGCTTTGCTTCAGTCACCAAAGCGGAAACACTACACAGTGGCATTTCCATCTAACAAGCTCTTATTGTCAAACTTTCTGTTTTTCTAAAACAAAACCGGACTGCCTAATGTCCCAGAAAATACTCTTCCACACAAAGTGGCCTACTTGTGTGAGTGCTCCAGCCTGTGTTGTACTCAACAGTATGTGGCTGTTTCCACTGCCCCCCCCCTTTCCCTTTCATGCATGACTGATAGGCAACAGTTATATAGGATGTAATTGTAGAAAGAGCTACTCACATCTCATGGGTCCACATGGGTCCATATCCTCCTATAGATGCAGATAGGCAGGGCTGATAGTAAGGCCACCTGAATAGTCATTAAAGTAAGATGAGTGTTGGTGTGCAGCTGAGAACACAGAGCTTTATTAGCCTGCCATCCAGCGTGACTATAAGCCAAACCAATTGAATCTCTAATGAAAGTAGCCATGTCTGATACTAATACAGAAAACGACGTGATGCCTGTAATAGCACTCATAAAAAATGCATTATTATGGTTACAACAAAGGATGTACGTATATCTGAAAATGTGGCATGCTGTACTTACAGTCTTGGCTTAAGTACTGTGATGAATACACTGGGCTGCTCAGCAAGAATGAGAATTACTTTACAAGATGCTATGACCTTGAGCAAATGTTGTCAATTAATTGATAAGTTGTTGGACAGAAAATTAATCAACAACTATTTAGAAGCAGAATCTACTTGTTCAAATTTCTAAAATGGGATTATTAACCAGTCTTCTTATGAAAAACTGAATATGTTCGAGTAGAGGTGCATCGATCAACATGTCGATGACGGGAATCAGCTGGTTTTCAACTTGATCGGCCTTGACCGGTAACCGGCCAGTCAGCATCAGATATCCGTTTCTGTGCAGGTCACGTTTACATGCATGCACCAGACGATGGTTCATGTCATGTGAGAAACTGACAACCCATGTTGACCACGTCTCCCCAAACATTTTCTCATCCATTTAGTCAGCTGCTTTGTTTTTTTCTCTTTTAAAAGCATTTCCACAGCAAGGTGTTGCGCCAAGTCAGTTTCTGTTTTGTTTACACCTGCCTTCCCGTGAGATCATGCAAGATCATGCTCTCCATGAGATCATGAGGTTGTGCTCCTTCTGGCACAATAATCTTAATATCCTGTAGTATGTGATGACAATGATTTCTTGTTGTCAATGTTTTATTATAAACATAAAATTTTATTTTCCATTAAGGAAGGGTACAAAAATATGTGTGTGCTGTTGATTATTGTTCTTCAAAAGAAAGAAAATCAGAATCAGCCAAAATTGGAAGCAGCAGGTCAGACTTTTAAAAAATAGGAAGTCAGCAAGGAAAGTTGCAATCGGTGCATCTCTGTCTCTGAATTTTTGACTGTTGGTATTTTCAGTTCAAAGCGTGAACTATGGGAACATTTGATGAAGCACTTTGCTGATATTCTGTTAAAACTAATTGATGATTCCTTCACATGATTGTCTTGTGTTGTGAAATTGAGAAACGCTGATGTAGGGCATCAGACTGCCTCTTAGCCCCAAATGACAGTGATTGGCTGTTGTAGTGAGTGTGACCTGTGTGACCCAGAGTAACCTCCTGCTACTACAGGTCATTAGCAGAAGATTACTCAGACAAGCATATGCACACACACAGATACAGCATATTAGGCTTCCACAGCTAATACACACTGGGCTTGTAAAGCTACTCACCCTTAACTAATGTATGCAGAAATAAACAAACACTATCCACCTGTGTGTGCGCGCGTGTCTTATGTGCACGTGTGTGTGCATATCTTTGGCTCTTTGTTGTTATGTTTTATGACTGCGGCAGCCTTTCCCCTTGCTGGTGTGTTAGCACTGACTTATGATGACGGAAAGGTGGATAGAAATGTCTTTCTGTTTGTACACAGCTGAGCCGGTTTGTGTGTTTTCCCTCACTAACATTCACATTGTGATCAGACCTTGAGCTAAAGCCCTGTCCTCCTCCTCCTCCTCCTCCTCCTCCTCCTCCTCCTGTCCTCTTTTCATCTTTTCATCATCCTATTTGAGATGGTGTAGTGGTAGAAACTGCCTCTGGATTGGTGAAAGAAATTCTTAAGAAGGAAATTAATAAAGCAGAGGTAGTCTGAAGAACACTGCAGTGAAATGAGGTGAGGAATAGCATGGGAGCAAGTAATGTGCTCTAAAATATCAGCTTAGTCTATACAAATTATGGTTGTGTTTCATTAATATTAGCGCTTGTTCACAGACTGAATGGAGCAGGATTTTCTATTGAATTTTCAATGGAATCGTCAGTTTCTGAGGTGGGTTTCAAAATGGTAAATGAAAATGTCTAAAATCTGATGCTTTCATTTGTCACTATTATTGATATGGCTTGATTTTGTTAGGTAACCGTAGCTAGTTTGAGCTGACCGGAGGCTCACTGAGCTGTAGCACCAAGAAGGTGGTTATTGTGAGAACAGATTTCATTGTGACGGGTGTCTTGACAAGAGGAGGGAAGTGTTTATTAAGCTGCCACTCACAGTGCCACTCACCCCCCAGCGAAGAAAGATCAACCCACTGGTCACCTCTGTATTTGCCACTTAGCCTACATGTGCCCATGTTGGTTGGTTGTCTACAAGAAGAAAGAAATAGACCTTTTTGTTGCAAGTTCATGCATCAAAACCTTTTTAACTTTATTGTCTGTCTGTGGGTACATCTCAATTAATTCTCTCCTACTAAAGACGTGAGGAGAGATGCAAGGAAAGGGGAATCGAGGGAACATTTTTAGATTCAGTCAATACTTCAGTAATGTACTTTTTCTTTAAGGCATCATCTCAAGCGACGTCAGTTTCTGATGATGTCAGCAGAGCTGGATCATCTGTCAGTTGCTCAGCTCTGTAACATCTTGTGATACCTTTGGTTTAGTATTTGCACAGATAGTGTGAATACTATCCAGTTAGTAATGAACCGTTACCACTGCCAACACTATTTATTTTTTTGTTTTTTTTCTTCCATTACTAACATCCTCCCACATGGAAAAACAGAATGTGATAAGCGTGCATCTCCTTAAAATTCCTATTTGTATAAGTATTTATCAGTATTCTCCTTGAAATGCAATTGCAGTCTTACAAGAAATGTATAAAAATAATTTAGTAGTCTAAATGTTGTAGGGTAAAGGGAATTGTATAAATGCTGTATACACTTTTAAGGTACATGATGTATATAATGACAGTGTTGGGATTATAATTTTTTAGAATGGCTGGAAAAGACGCTTTCTTTTTCTCAAAGTCATTGTGTTTGCTCTGAAAATCTGGCAAACTAATGAGTCAAAAATATGCATCCAGAAGAGCTAGTACAGTATTTGGTTTCACTTCACCTCAATCAGACATTTTTGGTACCCATCAACAAGCTTCTGGAAGATCTCTGAGTAATGGATTAAACTTTATCTGCTCTAAGTAAACTGCACATATAAGCATGTCTGGCTAATTAACGCTAGCTTACTGCATTTGCCAAACTCATGGTTTATTTGCAGGGGTTACATTGTGATTTGTTATGAGGGGAGATTGAGGAGGAGGATGTGGGCTGGTGCATAAGGCTATTATCCTTGGGCGATCATGGTGGGTCTGGTCTGGCTAGGCGACAGTCTCAAGGTCCGCTGCGCTAACCTAGTCCCTATGCTTCTTTTTCCCACATATATCAGTGTATTCCTATCGTCTATTGTATACATATTAGGGATGCACCGATCGACCAGCCAAAGACCAGACCCGAATGGTTTTCTGCGTGACTGGCTGGTCAGCGTCGCATATCTGATTCTGCAGGATGGTCACGTCATGTGCGCAGCACACACTGACCTAACGTAAAACATGCTTGCATGAAGTCGGTGTTAGTGATAGGTTCCATGAACTGCATAAAGAGAAGACAGACCGTCCACATGGAGACACAGCAGCTGACGATGTTGCACAACAGCCATAAACTTTCTAGCCCTTCATGCTAATGTGAGCCAGCAGCAGACTACTGTTCACAAAGGAAGAGTTAAAATTTCAACTCCTGTTCTGGCTGAAGAATAACCTGTTGATGTGTTGATGCGTCTCTGCAAACATTTTCTCATCCAGACTCGTTTAACTTTTCATTCTGTTTTTCTCACTGCAAAGTTTTACTAGAGCAAACTGATGTACACGTCAGTCTCCGGTTTGTCTACATCTGCTTCCACATGAGATCACATGAAATCGCGTCCTGTGAAATCCCGCGAGATTCCATAAGCTCTCGCGAGATCGTGATCCTTCTAGGACATAATCTTAATATAATAATGTAATAAGGCCTGGCTGTAACCTTTTGAAGAAATGTGAAATAGTATTTAAAGTATATGGTATAGTCAGTCTTTTATTATGGTCATCCCATTGACAAGAAAAGTTGCAAAAATGTTTGTGAATGCTGTCAAATATAGTTTTTTAGAAAGACTGAAAATCGGAATTGGCCAAAATCAGTATTGGCAGGTCAGGCAATCAGAAATTGGAATTGGCCAAGAAAATTGGAATTGGTGCATCTCTAATAGGGCTGTGCCGATTGGCGATCCGATCGTATATTGGCGATTGAAGGGATGAACAACGATAGTTTTTTTCCCTTGGCGATATTACCAGAGGTTGTGGTGAACGCACAATTAAGAGAGGGAGGGAGGGAGAGACAGACAGATAGGCAGAGAGACAGAGAGAGAGAGAGAGAGAGAGACAGACAGAGGAGGGAGAGGGAGAGAGAGCGTGCCTGTGTGTGTGTGTGTGCGCGGGCGGGCATATGACGGCGAGCTTACTGCGGCTATAATTAATTGATTAATAAGAACAAAGCACCATGAATTCAAACTCTTCTGACCCTAGATTCACTAGATTCATACTTTTCCAAATTGCTTCTGTGTGAAATACTGTCAGAGATGCCGCATACGGATGGATTTACCTCCATCAGCTGGCGGTAATGAAATGCGCTAAATGCATTTCAGATGCGAAAATCTCCCGAAGAATCCAATCCAAACATAGATGAATGAAAGGTTGTTTTTAAAATAAATATATAATTCTAATTTGTGATCCTGACTTTATTAAGCCGACTGCATCTAACACAGCGACACGCACCGTGCAGCCTTGATGGAGACGCTGTAACGTCTGACCGCAAACAAAGTAAGTGATCCGTGTCAGCTTAATATCATGACTTTAAAAGCACCAAATTAACGAATTTCGTTATAATAAAATATGAAGAATTGTAAAATATAATTTCTATGAGGCTGTTCAGCCAGTCTAATGAAGATCAAGTGCGGCTTGTTCAGTCAATATTGTTCATTATTGATAGTGCTGAAATTACACTTTCTGCCTAAAATAATTGATACCTTGATAATACACTACCTACCAGCCTTAGGGTGGAGCAGCCATTCACTACATGATGTGTTGTGAAATGCACACACATTAATGTGGCGGCTGCGGAGACGTCGTCGTGCAGGTCCCAGTAGAATTGAGAAGTGAGGATTGATCAAAGAAGGCATTTGCGATGTAGGCTTTGTCAATGCATTACATGTTAAGAACGTCATTGGTTTTTCATTCATTCTTTAAGCCTAAGCACATGAATGAGTGTGTTGTCACTGAGAAAACTTGGCTGGTACGTCTCGGTATTAAGGCTCCTGAGTTTCTGGAAACAGCATAAGTACGCAAATTAGACTAGAGGTAAGTCTGGCAACAAGCCAGTTAGCTTATCAGTTAGCCAATCTTTCATATAAACAGTCTGACAGCTCATCAGTCAGATAACTATCCTTGCAATGTGACAGCTAGTCATCCAGTCTCGCAGATTAAGTCATCTCTGAGGATTACATCAAGAGAAACTACACTTAATCCCTTCCCAAATGACAAATTGCAGCAGTCAAAAAACAACACTGTCATGTTGACCACATATTCTGTGGCTCCAAGCTCAGCTGCTGGAGGGGATGATGGATTATTGTGACGTTTTTTTCTGGCATACTGAATTCGGTCAAATCAGGAATGACCTCCTTGTAGGGTAGGATTGCAAGGGATTCTCACTGTTGTTTCACTGAGTCAGCATGACTGATTGAAAGAAAGGACTTAATGGATGTGGTGGTGCCTAGACAGTCAACACTTTGGTTGCAGTCAGAGTTTAATATGCCAGAGACATTTGTGTAGTAGCAGCAAGGAGACTCATCGCCGTTGCTTGCAGGTGCTTTGCCAGTAACAGTTTAACACCTGTTGTGGTTTCAGACAGCCTCCCACTTCAGTGCTAATCATGATCTATTGCACATTTGCATTGTATTTAGATTATATTGGCTTACTTTTGGTGAGCATTAATGAGGTCATTAATCCGGTCTGTATTTTGTTTCTATCAGTGGAATTAATTTTACTGCAGTGTGAGACCACTGTTGATGAATGCAGAGGAAACGCTGCACTAGCTTGACTCCTGTGACTCTGTCTGTGATGACACAGCATACATCTGTCATCATTACATCTCAGCCCTTTATACCAAAACACAACCATTAAGCCTTTCACAACCTCTCCCAATCACTGCCACCAGTCCTGCTATTGAAATTAAATCAATAAATGGGGTTGGCAGAGCTGTTGCTGTCAGCTGTTTGCCAAAAGACTGAAAGGATGTGGTTGTCAAGACTCTAACAGGGTTTCTGGTTCAATCTTCCTGTGTAGGCACAAAGGGAGAGCAGAACACTAAACTTTAATGCTACTGGAGCCCTAACCTTGCCAGTGGTTGAGGCTGACAAGTGTTATGTCATATGTTTGCTTGGGGAACATTTTCTGTGGACAGAAATGGCAATTAATTAGATGTCAGGCAAGTTAAAATTGGGGCAAATAGGGAGTTTGCAGTGCTCAGAGGAGTGGACGAAAATATCAGAAGCTTTAGTATCATGATATTATGTTTTGTAATACTACTACTACTGTATTGTTATACCATGATATGCAAAGATTCGCGTCAGAGGTTCATTTTGTGTTTTGTTTAAACCCCCAAACGCTTGATAGCAGGTGGATGCTATTGATGGTTACTGTTCTGATTGCAGAAAAAAGTGAACTTTTAACTCAGATTTTATGTCACAAAAAATTGTAACGGATGCTTAAATAAAATAATTGGCATCATCACAGTAAAAGTGAGATTTGTTTTTTATTGAAGTCATTGTCTGTATTGATTTTTTCACAAGAATCATTTTTGGAGGTGGAATTTAGTGTCGAAACTTCAAGTTTTAGACCCTGGCAACAAAAAAAAATTAGCCCACATTTCTATCACATGACAATTCAGAAAAAGGTGACCAGCAATAGAAGTGCATTACCGTGTTAACCAGCTGTTAGTGCAAAGATATCTACATGGCAGTGTGCCCTAATTAGAAAACTAACTGTTCCATTATTAGAGAATAGGCCATTATTAGAACCCTATATCACATTGGTATCTGGCCCATGGCAGCCTTATCAATTTTTCATGTGGCCCCTGGTGGCAAGTAATTGCCCACCCCTGCTGTACTTTATTACTAAATAACAGTAAAACTAATGACATTCTCAGCAGCAGCAGCTTTGTGTTTACTGCCAATTAGCAAATGTTAGCATGCTAAACAAAGTAATGAAATGGTAAACACTATACCTGCTCAACATCAGCATGTTAGCATTGACATTGTGAGCACATTGGGGTGCTAGTGTTCCAGTTTACCTCAAAGCATCTCTGTGTCTAATTACAGCCGCATAGAGCTGCTAGCATGGCTGTGAACTAGTTCTGTTTGTCTAAAGGCCCAAGATACTGCTGTGGGCATTCAAAGGGTATGTGTTGCTGTTAGTAATTCTTAAATTATGCTCCACATATTCCTAATGTTCTTTTTGTGTTCCAGAGACTTGGGCCCTCATTAATAGCTCACAAACATTTGTAACATTGTTTTATCAGCTTAGTACAACACTGGGTTCATAAGAGATCATGTCTTAGTTGATAAATTACTTCTTGACAAACAAATATAGCCTCTAACATAGCCCTTATTACATATAAATTGGAGTATTGCTTTATTTGTTGTAATTGCAATACTCTGTTTATTTTTTGTATTCTTGCAAAGGTTTACTTTAGCAACTTATGAAACATTAGATTTTAATGAGGTCAGAGGAAAAGAAAAAATATTCAATTAAAGCAGTTTTCCACAAAGCCTTACCAACAATAACCACTGTGTTTTGTGTCCCCGCAGGGTTGCCGTCCGCCATGTTAAGGTAAAGCCCAGGTGCGCGGTGTTGACCATGCTAAAGCGCTTGGACAAGATCCGCTTCCGAGGCCCCAGGACGAGAGACGACTTCCCGGATCTGGCCGAGTCGCCACCTGCCTCCGACAACGAATGTAGCGACGACATGCAGCTGAAGCCCAGGGCATCCCTGCGAGACACAGAGGACCTCCTGCGAGACCCCGTGAGTGCTCACCATGCATATTTGCTAAATACATATATATGTATGTGTGTGCCTGTTTGACTCATTCCTCATTGAGGAAGCAGAAAGTGATTTTTTTCATTGCTTTTTCAACCTTTTTCTTTCATTCTTACTTCAGTGTAGTCCTCCTTTTTTCTCTTTCTGTTTCTCTGAAATTCAGTCACTCTCCCTCTTTATAGCTCTCTGTCAATGTGTTTATCATCAGTCTCAGAATGAGTAAACCGTTATCTTACTTTCGGCTTATATATACGCATTTAGCCTTGACTAGCCAGGACGTACACACATGGCAGTGTTTTTTCAAATGTACTCATGAATTATTCCCTCTGAAAAGGATGCTCTGACCTCAGAATAACACAGAACGGGGGAGATTTTCAGCAGCTGCTGTTTCACTTTTTTGATGCTCTGATGTTGTTTTATTAGCTAGCTTAATAGATGTTTAGGGCTCAAAAATGACATGTTGTTTATTTCATCCCTCTTGCTTTTAGCTATACTCTGAAGAGAAAGGGACAAACACGGTGAACAGGGCTGTCATGATAAGGAAAAATGAAGGAGATCACAGTGATTAAATATTTTCCAATGGGAGTCATGGAATAGAGATGGCAATCGGCAGCAGACGAGGACAGGAATAGTGAAAGCAGTGGTGAGATGAACAGATATTGGATAGCAGGAAGGGGAATGAAAAATGGAGGGAAAGAAAAGATTAAAGACGAGAGAGTGATAAAGGAGCCTAAAGGACAGGAACTGAGCCTCAGATGATTGGACTCTGTGATGTCTAGAGGAAAGGAGATGGACAGGATGAAGAGAGCTCACAAGCTGTGACAAAAAAAAAATCCACATCATGTTTTCTGATACTTCTTCCTCCCACGCTTGATGGTGTTCATATTTCATGAAATCTGCAGCTCTCTCTCATCCTCGTGGCTGACTAAAACACCAGTATTGCCGTCATCATCATGCTCACGCATTGATAGGAAGATACCCAGATTATAAACACTGGATTAGTCACTTGATGGTATCATTTCCTGAATAAGGCCCCAGGGATCTCTGTCCTCCTTTCATTTTCTCTCTTTGTTTCTACTCAAATAGACAGCTGATATGACATCCCATTAAAGCTGCACAAGGCCGGGTGGTGAATGAGTGGTACTTGGAGACAAAATCATTAGATCATAACAGGCCTCATTGTAGCCACACGTGAATAAAACATTATTAAATTGGGGCTTATTTAATCGGTTCTGGAGTAATATTTTTTAATCAGTGATCTGGCTGATTGTGGGTCCTGCAAACTCTGGGCATGTGCAACATGTGTCTGTATTTGCATGTATGTGTTTATGCCCTCTTGTGTACACAAGTGTGTCTGTGAGCTGGTGTTTGTATGTCTGTATCCGCACTGGTGTTGGGCTGCGTAAGCACAAGCCCACTGGGGAGGCATCGCCCACATCACGGCACTGATGAGTCACACTTGGAAGCCCCAAAATAGACCAAGCTAGCTCTTATCCCTGTTGGGACACACACCAAACACACACACACACGTAAAGCATGACTTTGTTTCATGAAACATTGTAACTGCATTCAGTTTGAACCTGATAGGTAATGGATTTTGTGGGTAGATGCTGATATCAATATTTGGGGGTAAAAAAAAAATCCAGTATCGTATATCAGCTGATATGTGTATGTAAACTGATATATGTATGTCAGTTTGTTTAATGTGTGTCAACATGTCACAATAAACTGCTGCGCCTGGTCAAAGCACGGATTCACCATGAGAACAAGCTGCAGTTTACAAACCTTGGAGATATATTAGGATTACCAACACGTGAAACGTGTTTCTGTCAGTATAGTCACTTGAAATTTATTTTCTAAATGTTTCTTCACTGCACTCATGCTAAAAGTAATTTCTCTATCACTTTTTTACTTCAACGGCCATGTATGAGTGAGAAGATTGCTACAGCTAACATAGCAGTAAGTCTTTACATGAATCAATAAAATAATTGTTAGATTAACTGACTAATTGAAAATATAATTGATTAAAAAGATTAATCGTTTAAAAAATAATCATTAGGTGCACCCCTGTTTAAAATCCAAAATGGCCTCAGGGGAATAAAACAATAAACTTTCACTGGTATTTTTAATAATTTTGAGTAACTATAAACAAAAAAATATTATGTTCTGGAAAATTTGTGAAATGTTTCTGTAAAAAGATATCGGACAAAATACACGTCGATACTGATATGCTGCAGACAAATGTAGCTGTGCGAGGCCAAATCTCTTGGCTCTACATTCAGTATCTAAAAGCTGCCACTGCTTTGTGGAAATCTCATCTTCCCTGCCTAGTGCCCTTCATAGTTCCCTCCCTGCTGGCACACTGGAGCCCACCCAGGCTACAGTGATATCTCTGCACTCTCCAGGATCATCATCATCACATGACCTGGATCTAAACCTCACCTTCATTACCTCATCTGTTAAAAGGAGGACAGAGTGTGCCCTTTGGCTGCAGAATGCACGCACTTAGACTTTTTGACAGACTAGCCTGTGTCATCCATACTAAATAAGTAGAATGTCACTGAGCAGATGGTGTTCAGTCATTGCACAGACGACTGCATACGACCTCAGCGGCCTCTCGCCACTTTTCCTGCTAGATCAGGTAGCTTCTTCACCGCGTTTGTCATACTTAGTGTCATTGTGTCATTTATCCAAAGCGCATTTGGACCGGTCAGATGATGTGATGTGACCCGAGACAATACACAATGTAATACAGGACAATCAATTACTCCAATAAATGGGGTTAAAATTACAAATGTATTTAATTCACATTTACTAATAAAAGGCGTTAAAAATATTATACTATTAAATGTCACAGTCTTTGTCTTTGTCTAACTTATAATTTTTATTGGACTTAAATATAGCTAAAATATAGCTAAATTGTGACATTACATCCACACATATAGAGGCCCTGTCTGCATAATAGCACTTTTTTTTTTTTTACTTGAACTGTGTGAGTTTGGTTAATAAAAGGAAAATCCATTTACTATTGTGATGTTATACCTACTGCCTGTATACCTTTTGTGGATGATGTGTTGCATCTGAGAACCAACCTTTAACAAGAATATGTTAAAGGTATAGTTCAGATATTTCGATGTGGGCATGTATGAGGTACTTATCCGTAGTCAGTGTATAACCTACAGTGGTAACCCTTTAAAATGTCCATGTTTTTAAAAAGTTGAGATTCACAGAAGTTGCACAAAAACACAAACAAACAGTGGCCAGCAACTCCTGTATTTGGTGATGTAATAAATAGTAAATTGTTTTTGCCAAAGGAGTCTGGTTGCTTTGGAGAGAGTGATGACTTTTATAACTTAATTTTCTCATTGGAAAATTCTGCTGACACTGTCCACAGGAGTACATTGCTTAGCTCCCTACACCTGTACCCCTGCTGCATCTCCAAACTAGGGGCAGGTCACCCACCTTCTACTGTGGGTAATACACTAACTACTGTATGAGCTATCTCTTTAGATCGATCTCCCGTTTTGTTGACACAACAAATATCTGAAGCCTGATTGGCATGATTACAATTATTCTTACAATTAAATAATTAACTTTACTACCAAATTATTTGATTAGATGTTTGACTTTCAAATTAAAAGCCCCTCAAAATCACACTGTCAGCATTTGAGATTTGAAATAATACTTAAAAGCCACTTAACCAACTATCAGTGCTGAATAGCTCTCCAACATGCCACTCCATGCTGAAATCTCAGTGGGTCATGAGTGCTTGAGCCTCTAATCATATTGTTAGGATTTAGAATCAAGTCTCTTTATCTTTTCAGTTTCATAGTGAGGGCTAAAGATCAGTTCTATAATGGCAGAAAAATCCTAAAACAGTTCACCACTGTAATCGCTTTGGATTATGGTTCTCAACAATAATCTCTCCATCCAAATGTAAACTGAAGTCAAACTAGCAGTCATTCAGAACGTTGGTCTAGATTTACCACCTAACTGTGGATTCTCCAGACAAATGCTGTTGTTTTACCAAGAAGACTGCTGCTTAAATCACTGCGGTGGTTCTGGTTTTTGTTGTGTGGTGAGAATGTAGGTCTGGTGTGAGCATACCTCTCAGATGAATGTGTGTCTAGTTTTATGTTATTTGGTATGAACACCACTTTACAAGTCAGAAAATCACAGGTTTACTGGAAATCAGGTTGGGTAGGAAGCAAGGTGTTTGGTTTCAATCACTGGAAATAAAAGTGAAAGTAGAACAAAATGTTCAGATAATATGTCTGTCTGTTCCACTGCCAGCATTTTCTACCACCAGCAGATGATTTGTTATAAGCTCTCCTGGCTCAATTTAGATTTGTTTTCTTTATAAAACTGCTAACGGTTTGACAGCTTAGTGATGTAGCATGATGTGCCATAAACACCTGCTATTCAAATTCCAGAGACTGTTTTGACTTGTGAATGGTTTCAGTTGTTTTGAATGCTCTGTTCATACGGATGTCTTTACAGTCACTCATTTTATAAAACATCCATTGTGTAAAGCCCTTTTCTGTTAATTATTGTACATGGCTGATCAAAAAGTACAACCACCAGCCTGCTGGACCAACAATCTGCCAAACATGGAGAAGGTCTCTTGTGTTATATGTGTTATGAGCAGAACAAGGCCTTGAAATCACACCTTCTGTATTTCCCCTCCCACTGTGAGACTCCCATTGAGCCTCATGAGAAAGCTGCAGGCTTTAAAAGCACAGGCCTTTTCACTACATAGAAGAGAGGGTATGTAAAAAGCATTTGCGATCCCTGGAGCTGCTCTCCAGGATAAACCTGACATTTCTGTGTCAGTTCTGTACTGAAGCAACCATACAACACTCGGACAACGTCCCTGTAGAGGCTGAGCACAGAGAGAGGAAGAAATGAAGTGAAGAGAAAGGGGGATCAAATGAGAAGTACAGCAGATGAGTGAAGAGCATGAGCAGGACTTTAGGGAGATCAGTCAGTAGAACTCTCTTAAACAAGAGGCAAAGAAAGAAAGTGGCAGACAGCACGGAGATCTGCACTGTCTTCATAAGGAAAATCCAGGCTGAGTTCATGAAACTCATTGAAGTGAAGCAGGACAGAATAGAGTCTGGATGAAAGCTTTCTAAGAGAGAGGTGTGGAGCTCTGTCCACAGTGGTCAGAGTGTGGAAAGTGTCTCTAGAGTTGTGGTTCAACCAGACAAGGCACTCAGTGGAGGGCTGGGAAAGCTGTGTGAATATGTGAAGTACCTATGGGATCTATCAGTACATATCTGGTTGTCCTTTGGAAGTGTTTTCAGTGCAGTGGAAACCTAGTGATCATGTCTGTCTGGGTCAAATTGATCGCTATAAACAGATGATTATTATAGAGCTGCAACGGTTAATTGATTATTAAATTAATCTGCAACTATTTTGATAGATTAATCGGTTTGTACAGTTTTTTTTAAGGAATTATGTCAAAACTGTCTGATTCCAGCTTCTTCAATGTGAATATTTTCTGGTTTCTTTGCTCCTCTCTGACAGTAAACTGAATATCCTTGAGTTTGTCAAAATAAGACATTTGAGGACGTCATCTTGGGCTTTGGGAAACACTGATTGACATTACCATTTTCTGAGATTTGATAGGCAAACAGCCATATTAAAACAACTATTATAATCAATCAATCAAGAAAATAATCGTTAGTTGTAGCCCGAGATTATTATAACCATTTTTCTTCTATATTTCTCGTGCAAACCATCCAATTCACATTTGTATTTTTATTACATGAATACAAGGTCATGACATGGACAGCTTTGCTATTTACTGAATTTTATTAAAATATTGTACAGATGTTTCAAATACTTGTCAAATTACTGTGTAAATGACATTACCGTACTGTGTATATAGATTTAGGCCTTAACCGTGCCCCATGCCCACAAAAAGTTACTCTGCTCTGTGGCCTCCAAATTTTCTTTATAAAAGTTTCATCTATAATAAAACAGATCTACATCAGATAGTCGGTCAGCCAGGTCCAGACGGAGCCTTCATCAGTTCCACAAACATCCTGATTTCCTTCCTGCCTTTTAGTTTAGTTTGCCTTTTCTGTATTGTTTTTTTTTTCATACATTTACATTTGAGCCACCAGAAATGCAAGTTTTGGGTGCAAATTTGGGGTCTTGTGGGCCTGTGGGTCTCGTGCATAAAAATAGTAGTGTCTATGCCTGGTATAAATCAAGTACACCATTATACAGTATAGTACTGTATATAAATTATGGCTCACTGTCGTTTTCACAGTTTGTCATAAGCTTCAAGGTGACTATGTTTTTAATTGAGAGAAAATTACTTACTTTTAGAGCTGCAACAATTCATCAAATGATTGATTATTAAATTAATTCCCAACTATTTTGATAACTGATGAATCGTTTAAAATAATTTTTTAAAATAGTCAAAATTCTCAGATCTCTAAACATGTGAATATTTTCTGGTTTGTTTACTCCTCTACAAAAGTAAACTGGATATCTTTGGGTTGTGGGCAATTTTCACCATTATATGACATTTTATAGACCAAACATCTAATTCATTAATCAACAAAATAATCAGCAGATTAATCGACCATGAAAATAATCGTTAGTTGCAGCTCTACTTTCTTTTTCCATCATGCTGACGGGTTACCGTGAGGCAAATTATCATGGGAGTAAAGTGAAAAAGGGGACTAGCCTAGCGTTAAAGTTGTTTTCTATATGTTGTTATGTATGAAAAGACCCTAAATGGAACACTGTAAGTGGACTACTTGATTAATATGAGCAAAACAGCCTTGGTATAGGAATGATTCTGTTCCAAGCTTTTTGATCACAATAGCGGTTGATCATAATAAGTGGTTTCCACAGTATTTGTGTATCTAATGTTTTGTTGTTTTGTTTCTTCTGTGGTGGGTGGTTGATTGCTGTGCATCTAGTAGAAATTACAGAAAGAAGTTGTTCGGCTCGTGGCTTATTTGCAATTTAGATTTAAAATACAGAAAATATGTGTTGGCAGCATAAGATGAGTCCTATATTTAGAATCAGTTCTGCTCAGTGATCTTATGTGCACCTTCAGCAGAACCAGCAATTAAATGAAAGAAAGGCTAAGAGTGGGTGTGAAGTCGAGTACAGCGGTACCTCAGACTATCACAACATGGACGCTTCAAGAATTCAATGAGAGGATGATTTTCATTTGTTTGCATACATTTTATGATCATGTCTGCTCAGTTGTCTGCGATAAAAACGGCATACAGTAATAAAACGTTTAAAACATGGGAAAGAGGACACAGTGAGATTCCTCTGCTCAGTCACAGTCATGTCAGAGGGAGAGGGGTACACAATAATTAATCAGCCGATAATCGTCCGGGGTGACGTCAGGGCTTGACCTACTTTTGGTTGTGACTGACAGTTGACGACTGCATTACGCAACATGAAGGTGTGCTCACGTTATGTACCGTCCTTAGCGATTATTTGACATTGTGGACAAACAAGGCTGACAAAATCCAAAACCAAAGAGCGTTGCAGCTGAGCGCTCGCAATGCAGCACAACTTCTTTTCACTCCTGCCGTCCGCTCCTTTCATCTCCTCCGTGTCCTCTCTTTCTCTCTGCCTCTTTCGCTTTCATCCTCTTTCCTGCCTCCATTTAATTCTCATACCTTCCGTCTCTGGTTTTGTTTTCTTTGAAGTGCTTCTTTATTCAGGGACACCCTCTCCATCTCCACGTCTCTAAGTCTCCCCACCCTGCCTGTCTTGTTCGGCTTTGGGATCTCTTCCCAAAGCACATTTTTTTCAGGTCAATGTCAGTTCTGTTCTATCTTTCTCTCGCGCGCGTTGCCGAGAGAACAGCAGCTAAAGACATTGCAGTGTGTCGACGCACACACACACACACACGCCATACTGCTTGCTGTCGGGGAGAAGCTGCTGCAGCATGTGTGTCTTTTTAAAGGACCCTTGCTGTAGTCGAGCAATGCAGTGCTCATCATCCGCCAGCACAGCCATCTCTCCTCTCCTCTCCTCTTGCTCCTTCCTTTCCTTTCCTCTCCTCTCCCACTCACCCCTTTCTTCTTCACACTCTGTCCCTCGTTCCTCTCCTCTTTCACACAGTCGTCACTTCTCAATCATTACTGTTCACTCTGTCCACCTACACACATGTTGTGCTGCTAGTTGTGTGTGTCAGGGTTAAAGCCCTGAGTCAGAGGCGTGAGTCATCAGTGTTGCTGTAGTCAGAAGAGGGGGATTCTCCTCTTTTTCGCCTTCCTCCTCCTTCCTATCTCACTCCAGCTGGACTTAAACCGGGAGAGGAAACATTAGCGTGAGTCATGGCACCCTGCTAGTGTGTGTGTGTATATGTTAGATCATATGGGATATACTGTATCTTGTTGTGTACGTTTTGTTTTCAAGTAATTCTAAAGCTAAACAGCATGTCTTTTTTTTTTTGTTTTCTGTGCTTGTGAATGCAAATCCTTGTGTGTGTGCGTGTGTGCATGGACCCTCATATGAACATGAATGTGTTTGTGTGTGTGCACAGGCTGGTTCGGGGTCTCCCACCATGGCTGCAGCCATCCAGGACTTCCAGAGGTCGGAGTCAGACCGACTCAATGAAGTCAAGGGTCACCTGGAAATTGCCTTATTGGAGAAACATTTCCTACGTGAGTACGAACACCCAC
>JAJHUR010094550.1:1276-62114 GCA_027495735.1 Lutjanus campechanus | reverse complement strand
TCTGCTCAAACTTATCTTTACTTTTACCTGGTTTCAGCAGTCGACGTCTCCTTCCGCTTATTCTGTTTCTTTGCGCTGAGCCAGTCGATTACACAGACAAGCCCGTTTACATTGTCGGGAGACAGAAGCTCGCGTCTTCGCAGCTGTCAGCTGATTCAAACTATTGATCAGGTCAATATAACAGAACGTGCGTTAACGCACGTTAAAAAAATTAGCGTTAAAAGGAATTTGCATTAACTTTGACGGCCCTGGTAAAAAACAAACGTTACAAATTCTCCCTGCTAACCTGATTACTTCTTTATATCGCGGTAGGCCGGTATAGTCAAAATCTCTACAGTTGGCCAAATTCATACCGTTTCTACCGTTATACCGCCTATACCGCGCACCCCTAGGATCTAAATATTTATATGTATTTTACTGCCATCATCATAACCTCACATGACCCTGAAATCAAGTTTTTCCCTGTCAACCCGATCAATAAGTATCGATCGATACAACATTGACATATTTTCTCCTGCATTACTGCAAAAAAGGTGTTTTCCTTCTTGTCTCTGGATATTTGAACTCTGAAATCAGTTAAGCCTTTCGCTAGTGGTGGCTGTTTGGCATTCAAATTGTGGCAAATGTTGATGTTTGCCTGGGTGTTAAAAAGGCTTAGACACTGTTTCACCTCAGCTGTTATTGCCTGTAAATATGCCAGGGCTGGCTTGTTGACTGCACCACCGTCTGTATGTAGTGCCATTGATTTGCTGTCTAGAAAACTGCACAGCCACTATGATCCACTGTAATGTAAATACTGCCAAATGGATGGATCAGTATTCACATCAACTTCACTATGATAGTGGCTGTGTCCGAAATCACTCCTTACTTACTATATAGTGCAATATATTTATCCTCAACCATTTTATCGGAGTGTTTGAATTCTGAGACAATTTATCCACGAAATATGGCACTCACTGGAGTAAAAATGTAGTTTCCATGGCATATACAATCTGGTATTATAGTGCAACTCTATCTCTGAAATTTTAATTTACAGCTCATGTTTGATTAACTATTGAGTGTCTTATTTTATAGGATACCATATTGACTTTGCTCCATGTTGTCTTTAAAGTCCTTCAGGGAGGAATGCAACACAAGTTATCTGACTTAATTTGAAGTCATCCAAAAATGTTTCTGCAATCTATGGACTTATGGCAGTGATTTGTTTAAGTTTAAACCTTAGATATATCAAGATGTTGAAAACATTAACACCAAGTTCAGAACATCTTTTATTTCCGTTGTCCCTTGTTAACATTAAAAAGACACTTTAAAGATGGGGTGAGAAACAGATGTCTTAGTGAGGAAGGAATAATAAAACTGAAGGAGTTGTTGGTACAAGGGATCCATAAACACCCTACAGAATAGCACAATATTTCATGCAGGAAACAGATGGCCTCATCAACTGGTGTCTGAGTAGCAGCCCATCAAGTAACAGTGCTAAGAGTTAAGTTAAAAAATGTGGAGTGAAGGTGACGGGAGAGTTGGACAATTGACATATATCTGCCCTGGCCTTGACAAAGCATAATACCAGTTTCAGTCACATTCCTCCAGTCTCTTCTGAATTTCACATTTCTTCCATTGCAGTCAGTGCAGGTCAGCAGTGGAACAAGTACAATGGAGGAAGTAAAAATGTCAGAAATGTGGAGAGAAGAATTTTTAAGCTCTGCCTATTTTCATACCTGTTTACTTGGGTCCATCACTTTGGAAACAGAGTTAGAAAAATGACTTAAAGCATACACTAAGATAAGATACTCCTTTATTAGTCTGGGGAAACGAGGAAATTTGCAGCTACTGCTACTCTACTACTTAGTGTAAATTTGTCTACCAAGTGTATGCCCAGAACATTTTCTTTTCTATTCTTTTCAGGAGCAGAATAAATGTTGACATTTTAAAGCACTCCTTTGGTTTTCTCCATCCAATTGCAAAGAAATATTACTGTATATTAGTGATGAAAAAGAAAAAAACACAGATTTTTGTGCCTTAGCTGTGGCCAGAGGAATTATATCCCATTCTTGTGAATGAGATCTCTTGAATGTTCTCTTAGAATTTGATAATCAAAGGTCAGTGTGACCTCACAAAACGTGTTTTTGATCATAAATCCAGAACTCAAGAGGGAAAAAAATGAGGTGATTATATATTATATTCAAAAGGACAAAAGTCAGCTGTGACATCAAATCATGACATGATTATTGTGGCTGAAGCAATTCACAAAAGCTTTATTATTGGAATATCTTTATGAAATTTGAAGAAAAAAGAGCTATCAGTCCAGTTTAGCTTTGTTTAGTGTGCCTTTTGTGTCTTTTTTTCCCCAAATGAATTACACTCACAATACTCAAAAGTGTAGGGAGGTGGAGAGACAGTCTGTAACCATAACTGTACGAAATCACACAAAAAGTGCAATTACACTGAATGGACAGTAAAAAGATGTGTGTTTATGGTTGGCGTTGGGGGATGGAGATGGAGTGAGAGTATTAAGATTTAAGAGCACACGGTATGTTTATGAGGTGCTGAATTATTTACACGATATTATCATCAAGTGTATTATTATCATGATAGTAGTATTTCATTTTTTAAAATAGCACTCCTACTTGGCACAAATGTCCACTTGGCCTCAAGGATGAACTAATTAGATTTATGTGGTTGCTGGTCAAAGTCACTGGGACCTCGCTAAACACATTTTTTGGCCATAGCTCAAGAATTCATATGCTAATTCTGAAAAAAATACATGGTTGTCTAACAGGGTAAAATGTTGAAGTTGTGACATTTTCTATCCACTTCACCGTGATGTCATAGTATTTAGCTCTCTAACAGTCCTCTGTACTCCTCTGTAAAAATAATGAAGAGAAGACAGCATGTCTCTCATTGGAAATTATTCATTGGTATCAGACATGTCAATAGAGTGACAACGGCTTCCATTTTGCCTAAACATACACTTAATACCTTTTATTGTATTCCTTTAAAGTCCTACATACATTATATGAGTCTGTACAGACATGGAGTAAACGACAACTTGACTGGTTGGTTTAGGCATACAACCATGATGTGACAAATCTATTTCAAATATTGTTGCATCTGCAGTGCAGTTACCCAGGAGATCTGAGGTCATTAAAGTTTTGAGGTAAGATAATTGTCAGCTAACAAGCCCCCACCCCTCCCTTTATTGCACTCATTTGCAGTGACATTTAAAAACACAGCAAGCTTAGCCTTCCTTGTCATCTCAAGAGTCCTCGCAGTCTAGACGGTACACAAACACGTTTGTTTGGGGTTTGTCTGATTTAACTTGGGGTTTAAGCTCTGTTATTGAGCACTGTAAACTCATCTGTAAACCCTGGCAGTACCAGGCAAACAGCCGGTGAGTGACTCTACCCCACATCCAGCCTTGACCTATCCCTCTGACTCTACTTCCCCTGCTCTCCCTGGCTCACTGCCAAGCCTGACCTGTCACTTGGGCGGTGAGTGGTGTGGGTAAACTGTTCGGCATCAGAATACCCGACCAGGCTCATACTGATGAAAGGAATCACCTCACATACACACACTTCAAAGCACAACAAATGAGGTAGGGAAGCGGACTGGAATAAGGATAAGTGCATCTAGAAAAAAATGTGCTTTCAAGTGACATTAATCAGAAATATTCAAACTTTTTTTTTGAACTTTCTTGCTCTTTTTGTTGATATTCTTACATGGTAGACATCTTGTTCTCACTTCAATAGAACATCACACTATTAAAAAGCCACAGCATGTTGACCCACTTCTTGTGCTGTGCAGTGCTGCTGTCATTTTAAACTGATGTGAAACTCCTTAGCTGTCATCATCGATTGAAGACTACAACAAGCCTCTGTGTGTGTGTATGTATGTATGTGTGTCACTATATATACAACATATCCACATGTATGTATGTGTTTGAAGTGCTAAACGTACAAGCTAGAGAGAGGAGACTGAGAAAGGATAGAGAGAAAGGTTGACAGAGAGAGGGGGATTAGGAGGACCTGGGCACAGATGGCTGTGGGAGGCAGATGTCCCTGCTGAGCTGTTCAGGGTAGTCCCTGCCAGCTCAGAAACGGTAACAGAAGTACGCAGAGCAAATAGGCTACCTCAGAACGGGTGGCTAGATTTGGGAAAGCAGATGCTAAAAAATGCGTTCTATGCTCAGAAATGTCACAAGAACCACGACAACGCAGGAAAAACAGCAACCCTCTCAAGAATTGTGTGAAAGTTTTAAATCTACTAAAACATCCACAAAAAGGGGGGAAAAAACATTATGGATGCAATTGACTTGACTGAATTTTTGTGTTTGTCTTTTGAGCAATAAAACATTTCAGTGAAAAATGCAGGATTCATGTCTTTTTAAAGTATTTCCCAAGACATTTTGCGTTATTGCCTTTTACGGAGCTGCAAATAAATCCAGCAGAGTGTAAGGTTTTTCCAGTGGTTTGGGTTTATAAGCAGGACACTGAATACTGGTTGTAATGACAGTGGCACAACAATGAAACATTTTGTGAGATGTGGCGAAGCACTGAAGACGTGCATGTGGCCAGCTGGTTGATATCAGCTCTCCTTTCTAATCACCAATCAGTCACGTTCAGTCAACACAATGAGGCGGCCTTCATAATCTGACAAGCTTTCACTCTCACTTCTGATTGTTAAGCTGCTGTTGGTGACTTTATAGTCTGTTCCTTCTGGCTATACATCACTGGCTGTTGTGTTTGATTATTTTTCTCTTTCAGATGTTCTAGTTTCTTACTGTACTCAGCGATGGCATCTCTTGCTTTGTGCTTTTTGTGGCTTCTGTTCTGAATAGACCTTGTTTGGACAACAAATGAAAGTTTGTGACTGATATATCATCTGTTGTCTTGTTGTGGAACCTTATCTTATGATATGATGATATTGTGGTAGTCTAAACCACAGTTCTGTCTCAATTTGATTTTTGTTTACAGTCTAGTGGCCTGTGGATACAGACTACTTTCCCATATTGTAATGTCAGTTTGATCAGTTTGAGGTTTAGATTTAGAAAATTGCTGATAAAAATCCTTAGTGCAAAGTAATCTTCCTGGATGTTCTCCTCAGGTAAATGCCTATGTGTGGGAAACATGACATATGCCATGCTGCCATTGATCATAATAAATCATAAAATTACAATGATATGTCAGAGATCAAGTAAACATGTTAAGTTGAAATACTGGCTTCTCTGAAGGCAGGCAGTGAGACAGGCAGTCACTTAACTCACAGTCCAGAGTGTATTTTCGTAGCAGTGGGCTTTTGTTTTCAGGATAACAGGCTTAACTTACATTGACAGACAATTGACAGTTAAAAACAGCTGATCAACTTACAGTGTAGGACTCGTTGCTTGTTATTGTCAATTTACGACATGTTCCTACATCATGCAGCACTTCCCCAAGTCTTGGGAGGAGGGGGCGGTGGGAAACAACTTGCTGCAACCATAGATCGTTTGTTAAATAGAATTTCAGCCTTTTAATATACAGTCTATGGCTCCAAGTCACTATTTGGACTGCTGTGCTCATTTTTGCATGTGCAAATGCTATATATTGCTCCTTCAGGTAACCTTTCTAGTTTCAGTTTCTCAGTTATGACAACTTGATGTTTTCTGTTTATCTTATGTGATATTAAAGTGAATATTGGGACAGTTGGTTGTGGAGCTTAAAGACTAAAGAAAGAGGCCATCTTGGGATTTAGAAAATTGGATTTAGAAAATGTGTGATTTTCTTTACTATTTTCGGACATTTTATAGACCAAATTGATTAATCAAGAAAAAACGGCAACAGATTCATTTATAACCGTATCATGTAACCGTACAATAATCGTTAATTGGAGTTCTGGATGGATGAAATGGCCCTCTGTAATAACAAAATAATAGTAAAAAATAACTTTCAATTTCAACATTTACACTATTTATTTCAAACATTTTGTTATTTATTTTGAACATTTTAGACACCATACAAAGTAAAATCCCTCTCTGCTTTCCTCTGGATCCCGTCCCTTCACCCTCCAGCCTGTCAATCTGTCAGCAGGGCATTTACGGCTTTTGTTTGTGTCTTGGAAGGAAGCACATGTGACCGCCTGCGAGCTTACTGCAGGAGTAACATTGTGCTCTCTTTTTCTCTCTATAGGCCTCCTCGCTATAACTGTCTCACCCAGGTGCACGACTGGATACTGAAATTTTGCACCGACTGAATTAACGTGAATCGGTACTCCGTAGTACCAGCATAATTCAGCTGGTACCCTTAAAAGCACTGAATCAGAATCAGAATTGCTTTATTCACCAAATGTACACAGAGTACACAGACTTGGTGATGCAGTGCAGTGGAACAAGAAGATAACAAGTTTAAAGAGACTGCCTTTAAAGGTTAAAGAGTTAAAGTTAAATACAAGAATTATGTACAAATAAGAATATTATATACAAATAAGAATACTATACAAATTGAAATTAAAAGGTACAAATATGATAGGAATAGAAATCTGAGTGCGGTACCCAACCACAGCCATGAGGGAGAGAAAACCCAGAATAAGTTATATGGTGTACTGTTTTCTGTCCGCACAATATACAATATAGAAAATCAAATGAAGCATAATTAAAAGGCTCCCAGTGCCCAGGCGACATTGTAGCACCCTGACATCCATGAATGCTTGTTTGGGGTTTGTCAACCACCCACTGCTTCCCACAGTTTGATCCCTGGGTGTTTAATACACAGTAGAAATGCACTTATCTGCCTTATTTATATTCTCCTCTCCTTCCCAGCTATTGCATATTATCTATCCTCCCTTCTTTCCATAAGGGAGGAAATACACAGACATGTATTCATGGTGAATGTCAAATGCCAGTCAGTCATTACACGCTCACAATTGGCGCATTAATAAGAATTTGCAAAAACTTAAAGCTGTAAATGCCTCTCACTGTTTTGGGGGGATAGCAGTTGAGTTTCAAAGATGACCTTTGACATGTTTCATGACTTTATTAGAAAGTATTTGCTAAATTGTCAGTCCCCCTTCATGCTGGAACCACAGGGAGATGGCAGTGTGCGGTGTTGAACCATCGGTTTTGAAGGACAGGGTAATTTGATTTGGGAAATACATTGCTGGCGGTCTCTGCATCCGCGAGTAATTACAGTCACCTGACAGGTACCAAAAGGGACAGAGTGTTGTGCTTTTTAGTTAGCTATCCTATAGCTCTTTCTCAAATTAGCGCATACATACTGTGAGCACAGAGCTCTCCACCAGGAGTCGTTAAGGCTGAGTGTTAAAAGTAAAACACAAGGTTAAAGTCCTGTTAGTCACAGGAGGAAAGGCCTATTTACTCAATCTTCAGTAACAACTCTGCTTTGCATTTGACGCTTCAAGCTAGTGTTAGGCTCTATAAACAAAATCTGATATTATTATTGAAAGTAGGATGATCTGAAAATACACTGTCGAAGGCCACTGATACTTCCTCCTAGCTCTGCTTGGACTTTAAGTGCATAGTGGATCAAATCGCTTAGCCGGCTCTCAGTTGGGAGCAGAGTTACTGTAGATAATGTCAGAATATTTTTTCGCCAGTAAAAAAAAAAAATAAAAAAGGCATTTTCAAGTGCCTTTCTGACATTAATAATGCTCGCTACAATGAAGTGTATTGTTTTGTCCAAGAAGGAAAATTCTCTGCACTGCAGGAGGCCTGGAGCAAACTAAAATAAGTGAAGTGATTTAAAATGTGTCTTAAGCCTGCAGCATGCTTCAGTTTCGTGAAAGAAATAGAGGCTCATTCATCTCCTAAGTGTTTATCACTGTGAGTCATTGCTACTGGAAGTTCAAATGAGAACTGTTTACTAGTAAATCTGTTCAGGCGATCTGCCCCTGGCCTTTGCTTAGATGTTTTTTTTTTTTTAGATGGCTGCATGTTAGAAAAATTAATGCTGTTTAAGCATATAGGTGCTGGGGTGTGTAGTAATTAAGGCTGTACCTGACTCAGAATTTTGTCAGTCGAATAGATTTGGCTGTTGAATACAAGTTGACGGTTCTTTTTTTTTCTTTTCAGTTTAGCACCACACTAAACTCCTAAATCAGCCTACATGAGTCTCATGTTTTTGCCTACCTCACACTTTATTGCCTCCTTTCATTGTCTAAGATGTGAAGATGACAGATTTCTACACAGTCAGAGAAAGTTCCATAGAGTGCCTCTCCTGCCACACTCCTGCAGCACCGTCAGCCACTGGTGTCATGATGCCCTTGGTTTCTATCTCTCTTCTCAGCTTTCATCACAGTCACTTTTATCATTTGTGGTGATTTTAAGAGTCAGTTTGTAAAGGGATGCTCCAATCACTTTTTTTTGTCGCTGATCCTGATTGCCAATGGTCTAAAAGATATATCAGCCGATACTCAGACAATACCAATCGTTTTTTGTTTTGTTATAGCAGCTGGTATAGGAGTATTGTAGGTCAGTTTGATATTAAAGTGATATTCCACTGCAGAATAATAATCCACTCAATATGTACCCACCCCTATGCCGATGTGAGGATGGGTGAAGATCTTCAGTTCACAAAACAGTTTCAGTACAAAGCAGGGTTGTAGCTAATGGCAATGAATGGCTACCACGGATAAAATGTAAAAAAAAAGAACACAAAACAAACACAAAATGTCTCCATCCTGCTCGTGTGGTGTAATCCAAGTGTCCGTGAGCCGCGGCATTAAAATTTAACCACAAAAGACGCCATTTGAGTTGACAGTTGACATTTCAGCTAAAAACATGGTGTAAATGGCGTCTTTTGTGGTTAAATTTTAATGTCTCACGGACACTTGGATTACACCACACGAGCAGAATGGAGACATTTTGTGTTTGTTTTGTTTTGTTTTCTTTTTTTACATTGTATCCATGGTCACCATTCACTGCCATTGAACTGGATTTGGCTGCAACCCTGTTTTCTGCTGAAACTCCAGGATTGTTTTGTGAACTTCTTCACCCATCCTCACATCGGCATAGGGGTGAGTACATATTGAGTGGATTATCATTCTGGGGTGGATTATTGCTTTAAAACATAAAATTA
Source organism: Lutjanus campechanus (assembly GCA_027495735.1). Classification (NCBI taxonomy): domain Eukaryota; kingdom Metazoa; phylum Chordata; class Actinopteri; order Lutjaniformes; family Lutjanidae; genus Lutjanus; species Lutjanus campechanus. The sequence continues at coordinate 53,046 of JAJHUR010094550.1, read as the reverse complement.
CGGTGTTTTTTTTTACAACAGATACTATAAGCTCTCAGGTCATAGTATATAATTGTAACCTCCACACACACACAGCTGTTGCCTTCAGCTTCATGCACGAGTGTACAGATGAAGTACTAGTTTGCAGTTTGGGCTTTTCGCCAGAAATCATTTCATTTGCAGGTTTTTTGGAAGTATTGAGCACACAACAAGGTAAATGAGATTTTTATTTTACTGTGTGAGTTGTGTGAGAGTTTTTAAACTGATGTTTTGATGTAGTTTTGCTGTTTTAAAAATGGACTGCCATCAACTTCGGCAAGGCTGGATACCATGTTTTGTTTGGTTTCTTTCTACATTCACATGGAGGCAACACAAGGCAACAAAGGATGAATAATTGATATACAAATCATGTTGGGGATGAAGTGCTCCTTCGGGTTAATTAGCATGCAAGAATGGGAACAGAGAACTGGCTCAAGTTTTTTGTGTCATCATCCATTTGGCCGGGGCATCCCTGGCCAAAACTTGTTTACCAACCACTCCACCTCAGGTTTCACTTGAAATGTTCATCATCAGTCAACTACCAGTGCATGTTGTCACATGGATATTTTTTAGTAAGCAATATGATACCAGTTGTTTATAATTCCTCATTGCAATGGTATCCCTGTACATTTTTGTTTTGTTTGTTTCTATTTGTTTTATCCTGTTATTGTAATGCACACTGACAAAAAACGGAAGAACCCCCCCCCCCAAAAAAAACAAAAACAAAAACAAAAAACAAAAAACAAAAACAACTGCTCTTCTTGAAGTATCTCACTAGAGAGATCTCTGACTGATTATTCGACTCATCAACTTTCAGGGGGCAGCAGTAGTAATCCTAATTGCTCTATAGTTATCTTTTGTAGCAATGGTTGTTATTCAGTGGCACTGACTTCGTGGTCCAATAGTGTGCCACAGAAGTGCTATCTGACAGTGATATTGAATAACTGCAGAGTTTGCCTTAGGTAATAGATTTCCAGACACTGTTCTATTTGTTTAACAGATAATGACACAGTGGACTGCTTGAATGTTTGATCATGCTTTGTCTAGCTGGGTTTTGAATGTGACATTTAACAGTATCTGCATGTGCAGTGGACTCAGTTTTGATGTGAATGTATTACACAGAGCTCATTCACATATTTATAAGGGGGAATTGTCTGGCGTGGAAAAATGCTTGCCCATTATGCCTCAGCAAAGGCTACCTCTTTATCCTCTCAGAATTCCAGCTCTCAACTTTTATTCAACCACTAATTTGTATAGCCCATTCATCTTTATTCACTCAAAGTCGAATTCATTCAGTCAATGTCAATTCTTGAAAAAAAAAAGAAAAAAAAGAATCAATAATGTGAATTAATCCAGAGATTACTCGTGTAGAGCTTTGAAAGATTTTCTGTACATGAATTAGTTCTAGTGGATAGACCGGTGTTGACTTGTGCTCAAATTGAAATAAACAGCTTGTGAAATCTTGCACATGTGAGGGATGGAAACAAGGGAAAAGAGGAGCTACAGCACAGACATAGCCTTTTCCTAGTTTCATATTGTGGACTGCTTTTACTCAGCTGCTTCCACGCATGTGAAATAAGTCAAAACCATTCAACCAAAGCCATTCCAGCACGGGTCACTTCATTTGTATGCACTGGCAGAGAGGAGGGCAGGTGCACCTTAAGGGGACCCAAAGCTGGAGGGGACAAGGTGATGCTGTACCAGGTTTGTAGTAATAACTACTGTGGTAAGAGAGAGGGGCCATTGATTTTATATGTAGTTGGGAGACAATTTCTTGCTGCTCCATCTTAGTGCCAGTGCAAAATGATACTGAAATAAAAAAAAAAAGAATCAGAATCAGAATAGATCAACTTCAAAGTCTCCACACTTGCAGAGAGATTTTGGAGTTTCTAATGGCTGTGCAATAGTTTTTATACCGTTCTCTGTGTCTGTGATGTTAGGTGTTGGTTTCAGCGTTGGGTCTGTGTGGATTATAGCTAGAAGGCTTCAGATGTGTCCCACCGGCCACAGTCGACAGGATTATTTTAGGGATTAAGAGCCTGGTGCTCTGTACCTTAGTTGCACAGCACTACAGTATGTCCTCATTCTCCCTCTTTCTCTGCAACAACTCAACACCCCACCCCTAAAATACTGAACCTCCAGCAAGCAGACACAAACCTGCACTTGTGCTCAAGGGACAAGGGGTATTCAATTTTTTTATTTTTATTTAAAAAATACAGAAGCAAGAGTCATTCATGAGTGAGCTTGTTGGTTGTGTGTGAGTAATTGACCATTCATTTGTCAGAAAATAGTGAAAAATATTTTTTTCAGAGTTCAAGTGGAAGTCTTTTAAGTCATTTAGCTGCTTTCCCCAAAATAATGCATTTGTTGCTCTCTGAGTTTTACAAGCAGACACTGAGTATTCATCCTTCTGCATTTTCTGTCCACACAGTTGTTGTGATTACATGTGCACGACAAGTATCCTCTTTCTGAGGGTTTTTCCTTGGTTTTGATCTTATGATATTTATATGGAACATGTGAAACCTGTTTATTCATATTTCTGTACACATGATTCTGACAATATCCCGGTTTCTGATCATTTGCAGTCGTATCTTGGTCTCTCACCATCTCACTCTGTTCTGGGTTCTCAAACCCAGGATAAGGCCATATCCATTTTTCTGAAATCAGGATATATGATGTTTACATGCCCAAAACATTCTTCAAAACCCTGATCATAACCAGGGTACTCATGTAGACGCAGTCAGTGATAATGCACAGTGACAGTAACAAAGACTTTTACTTTCCCTCAGTACAAAATGTACCGTTTCATTGCTCAAGTGCAACGAAAAACACAAGGCAGTAAGTTATGTGTGCATGGACTGAGTTGGCGCCTCCAAGCACAGTTGCTATTTTGGTTCATGTAGGTGCAGCAGCACAAAGTGCAAAAGGGCTGGCTGAAGGTTAATATAGATCGGAGGGTGTGGTGATTAATAAATATGGTTTCACATCACTGTTCTCATTGCTATGAAACAGCTGAGCCAGTCACAGTAGCGCATAATGACAGTAGCTCTACAAATAAAGATTCAGCTTTTCCAGGAAATCATGTTGTTGTCTGGATGGTGCAGAGAGACGCAAAGTGAACACACAGCATCACACATCTGAAGCAACAATTAATTAGTACAATGATGTTATAAATAAATAATGTTTGGTGAGGCAGTTTATATGATCACATCAATCCAACACTATTTTAGTCATAATTGCACTGTTGCAAATGGTTACACCATATCTTAAAGTGTTGCACAGCAGTACATAAAACATGAACAGCTGAACTGTTTTTTAAGTTGGAAAGGAGGCTGTGACGCACAGGATTAATACGATCCAGTAATCTGATGTCTCCCAGATAAAAAGGCAGAACACTGAGTTATAACAGACCCATCTGATGTGTGTACAAGTCGGTGATGTGTCTTTTCACAATGTAAACACAGTGGACAGCTGTGCATAACGGCACTGTGTTCTGGCGCAAGTCAAAAGCGGCAGATTTATCAACGTATCTGTCTTACTGCCTTCAGATGGCTGCAGAGATTTAATGTGAAAGAGAAGCTTTTAATAAAGCTGTGGACAGCAGATACTCTGAGAATCACTCGTGCTGAGTCACGTGTGAGAAACATTGGTTGAGAGTGTTTTAAATTAAAATACAAATATATAAATATTTACATGCAAGCATTATTCTGTTATTACTGCTTATTTGTTCCGAGTATTTAGTTTGCTCTTGTTGAAAAAATCACCAAAGAGGCAGCAGATTGACGTTCCACCAGAAACAGATGAGATGGTACAGAGACATCTACTCTCAGCACAACCTTTTAGATGCATTTTCCACCAAAATACCATTGTTCTTCTTGCACCTGTGGACTGCATTCTCTGTTGCACGGCAGTCAGCAGCAGAGTACCACACAGATGGGCAAAGAATATTTCAAGGTCAGGAAAATACCAAACTGTTGGAGAATCGCTATGAAAATAGGCCAATAATGTGTAACAGGGTTATTGAAAAGGATACTTCTTTTCACCAGTGGAGTTTCATTCCTGACCCCTCCCACTCTCACAAAAATACTCAAGTCTCATGACAGAGTAAGAATGATTCCTGTCAATCCACAGTCCACACACAATATTACACACCTATATATGAAAAACAGACCTATTGTTATTATGAATCCCACTCCAGCTGTTTACTTTTTCTCCTGTCCCATCCCAGTCCCATAAAAATGTCTAATAGTGAGATTATGGGTTTCTAAATCTACATTTAGTAGTTCATTTTGTGTTTTTATTGTTACTCAGAATTTTCAATGTTAATATTTGGCAATATTTTAAACTAGGCTTTAATATCTCCTCCAGGCTTAAAATTACACCATAAACATAATTGTAATCTGTTACAGTTACTGACATAAAATGTCAATATACTAATACTACTATATACCTTTATTATTATTATTATTATTATTATTATTATTATTATTATTATTATTATTATTGCTGTTATAAACTGTTATTTTTCTTTCATTTCATGCTGTGTAGCAAATACATTTCTAAATAACAACATAGGACATAGAGTGGTGCATGGACCAGTCCAATATCCGATAAATGAATCCATAAATATCGGCCTCTGATATTGGTATTGGATCAGATTGCTGTATCTCTATAAATAAATTACAGCTACTAATCAAAATATTCTGGATTACAAAGGGGTTACATCCAAATATTCTTTTCGGGGTGCCTGGCAGAGATCTGGAGTTAGCTGATTAATTGATAGATTTAGAGAAATGAATCTGCAACATTTTTTGCAGTCAGTTCATTTCTTCAGTAATTTTTTAAAGCAAAAATACACCAACAATTTAACAGGCTTTGCTGGTACCATGACAGTAAACTGATTATCTTTGTTTTTTGTTTTTATTATTTTTTTTTACTGTTGGTCAAAACGAGCAATTTGAAAATGTCAGTTGTGATGGTCATTTTTCACTGTTTTCTGACAATTTTTAGACCTAATGAAAAATAACTTCAGCAAGAAAGTAATTGGATTGAATGATAATGAAAATGTGTTCATTTCATACAGATTACCTTTTGTACGTGTAACACCCTCCCTTATTTCCATCATTCCTGCTATTCTTTAATGTGACTAATGAAGCAATTTACCTCAGAAATCTAAAAAAAGACTTCGCATCAGAAAAGACCTCGGATTTTCACACCCCGGTCTCACCTAGCCTCCTTTCACTAGTGCTTCAACATCCAGTCAGTCAGTGTGAAATGCATTTTCTCATTTGAGGATTCATTGGACAGTTGAGCTCTGTTGAGGGCAGTGAGTCGTTGTAAAGGTTGTAGAGCGTACAGTGCAGGTACAGTCATCACAGCATCTCTCTCTTTATGTGTGAAACGGCTAAAATGGAATGGAACATCTGCCCCTGACTTCTCGATTAAAAGGTTTTCCTCATCCATTTTTATGGCTGTATCACACTCTCTCATTATACTCTTCAAAACACTTATTTCATTCAAGCCGGTTAAGTGGGTGCTGCTATTAACCGAAACACAAAAGCATTGTCTTTAAGCAGATGTTCCACTGCAATGATATCGTACACCACTAATTTTCTGACTTGTTCCATTTTGACTCGGACTGGTAAATGAAATATTCCAGGTGGTCTTCTCAGTGGCTGAACCTTGATTTATACCTCAGTGATTAAGTGCCATTCAGCATGCCGCAGGACAGAAATGATACAGGGCTGTCTGTTTTGATAGATTTGAGTGTGGAGTGTTGCTTTATTCGAATGGTGACAGATGTGACCAGTATGTGTCAGACAAGCTGTGGTTGGAGGTGGAATTTTTCAAATGTTTTCCCTTGTTGTAGTAAAGGAGATTGTATCACTATCGTGTTGTCCTCTTCTCCTTTCTTAAAGGTGCAGTGTGTAAGATTTATGGGGATTTATGGGCAGATTATGTTAAAAATGGGGTCTAATATTCATTCAGTATGTTTTCATTGGTGTGTAGTCACCTACTGTAAAGAATAATTGTGTTTTTGTAATACCTTAACATGAGCTGTTTTATATCTACAGAGGGCTTGGGTCCTCATGTTTTCATATTTCTAGAGGTGTCACTGTTCTTCAATTCCACAATTCAGTTTGACTTTTGACTTTAAAGTCATGATTCAATTTGATTTTCAATTTAAACTTTTTTTTCCAGCATTGATGGCTATACCATTATTAAACAGCAGAGCTCTCACCTACAAAAAACCACCAACCTCCCTTTAGCAAAGGTGGCCTTGTGGGTAGCCTGAACTCTAATATGTGACTGAGAGGCTGTGCATTGTGTTTGCTGACACAGAAGAGAAATAAAAGCTCCTGTTCATGCAATGTTACTATGGCATCAGATAAAACACTGTGGAAACACTGAGTTATATACTGGATAACCATATCAGTGGGGCACAATCCATTCCTGGTGCTGGCTATTGTTTGTTTTTGTTTTTTTGTTTTTTTGTTTTTTGTTTTTTCTTCGTCACTTAATGTGATGGCGGTGGAGAAAAAAATACTGAGAGAATCGCTAATCCTGCTTTTGATATTGATTATTGCAACAGAAAGCTTATTTCAATCGATTTTCGATTTTGAATTTAATTTGTAACACCTCTAGTTCCTACAGTAACCCAAAATGGACAAACCAAACACTGGCTTTAGATATGGCATTTCATGTTTTGTGTTTCATCTTATTGTAAACTGCTCTTTCTTTTGCACAAACCATAGCTGGGTGTGGCCCTGGGTTGCCATGGTAACAATGCGCACGGTCTCTGTAACATGACTGTAGCCCATCATGTCACAAAGGTTCTGTCAACTGGCACTTTGTATTGAGGAATAAATGAACTGGTTACACAGCAGACATTTTGACTTGTCAGAGCAGGAAAAACACAGGTGGTCTTAATAATGGTAATTACAGCTCAGTTCCATTAAGTGTCTCAGTAACAGTGACAGTGAGCCTGCATGCACAATAGAAGGACCTCCCATAAGTTGAATGCAACAATCATTAATACACCTGTGAGTTTCCTGGTATGACATGTCAAAATGTCTGCTGTGCAACTAGCCCACTGGCCTTCAGTACGCTTTATGTGGCAATTAAATATAGCAATATTGTTTTTTTTTTTAATATATATATAATTAAAAATTACCAAATGATATGCCAAAGTTAAAGCTGTTCTTACTAATATGTTTGTATTAACAATTGATCAAATCAGTAAATGTCGTGTGAAAGTGATCGATTGTAGTGATGAACTGATGTGATGAATATTATCACTGGACTCTGCAGTTCTTCTCAGCAGAGTGTTTTAGCATCTTTCAGCTTGTAGTTTTGTTTTTATGGCCTGTAGCTTTATTGCTCTATGAACCCTTTTGCTTTTAGGCTTCTAATGTTGCTCCATGTCTGCCAGATGTCTTAACTGTTCGCTAGCATGTTCACCACAACAACTCTGTTGGCCCAAAAAACAGTTATTGTCATTTTTAGGTAAATCATTGGTGGTTGAAGGTTTCTTTTAAATATATTTGCAAAAATTCTAATGATAGAGGAGGGAAAAACAAGATCCCATGGGTCTTATTCAGCAGTTCACTTGTGGCAAATATTAAAAAATAAGAAATAAGGCTGAATCTCAGCTACTATATTTATTGGAGAAAATAGGTGGAGCTGTCAGGCTGACATTCTGCTGATTTCCTTTTAATATGAGTCAGGAAAAAACATATAGTGAGCTTACATGGGGTCTGCATAGCTTAAAGTTTTAACGTCCTCTGTGTTTATTATATAACGCTTACATAACAGCATATCTCAGACTACAGAGGGACCCATCCAGAAGTGTATTCACTTTTTCTGCCAAATGTGGAGGGAAAAAAAACTGCTGAATGTGAACTACACGACTGTGAAACATTGAAATATGTTTGGAAGACGAGATCTGTGGAGTTGGTGCCAGGGAGAATATTTACACTTGAGGAACCTGGGAAACAATTTTTATAAAGCAAATAAGAATCTGGGTCAGACTGATGCCCCAGTGTTAATTATGGCATCCGATCAAAGAGCTTGAATGAGTTTGGCTAAACGGATTACAATCTGCTTCTCTTACCAGCTGCCATACTGTAATTAATGGTTTGTCATCACTCTCCATTCATGTGAGGTATTCAAACACCAGCTTATCACTTTCCTTTTTTGCACATTGTGCATAATCACTGGGGTTTGAATTGAACTCTGTTATTTGTGAGCCAAAATATATTTAAAAAAGGCTTGTAATGAGCCTGGTTTCTCTGCAGTCACTCGTCAGAAGCAGGGATAAATAAAAGTATCAATTAGTGCATGTTTCGGGTGTCAAAGCTGCTTCAGACTGGATGCTCTGAGGTCTGTGGAATAATTACCTGAGCTTTGTATAAACCATAGGAAGTCTGAATCCTGGTGGGCTTCGGGAGAAAAGGGGCTTGATGAAAGCAAAGCCCACCTTAGGATTTATTCATTTTGAGCCGTTATGCCTGATTCAGTGACTGAACAAGAGAAATGTGGTAGAAGAAAGACCTAGCTGAAAACATGACTTGAAAAGCATGTTGTTTTTAACATCTATATATTCCAAAATGACTTGTGTCAAAGCGTGGAATGAAAGAATAAAAAATACATTTTCCTCTGAGAAATTTAGAGAAATAGAGAAAAAGGACCTAGTCAAGTCAACTTCTTAAAATATCTTAAAAACACAGGATTCTAATCACTAAAATCCTTGCTTTTCACTGGCATTAAGCAGGATCTGCTCTGACTTATGTTTATCTGTAAAGATGACAAGCAATTAAATAGTCCAGTTAAATTATCTTGGTGATAAAACACCTCTCTGTCTAGTAAAAACAAGCAGGATGAGAAGTGATATAGACGTTACTTTGTAGTAAACTGGGGGGAACACATTCAAGTAAACAGAGGTAGCAGAGGTTGAACAAAGTCATTGTTTTGCAAAGTAACACATGTTAGTTCTTAATGGTTCTCTCCTGCACTTGACTGGATGTTGTCAGACCAACAAAGTGGATCTAGAGATTGTGGAAAATTAAGTGTCGACCTGCTGAGGAAATGAAGGGACTTAGTTGATTTGTGGCACACTTTTTAAGTTACATACTTTTAATTCTTGAAGCTTTTAAGAGTAAGGCATCAAATATTTTAAAGACAAAAGGCTCACATCCAAGTGACGTCAAGCGTCTTTAGTGTTAAAGTTCAAGTTCAGTTGAGTCTAAAGTCAGAAAATGTGATTGTAGGTTGGTGATTGTAGTAAACTGCAACGATCAAGTGAGTAGTTGTCAAACTTAAAATTAATTAGATAATTGATTAATCGTTCAAATGTAATTCCAGCTCCTTAAATGTGAACATTTTCTGGTTTCTGTACTCCTGTATGACAGTAAACTGAATGTCTTTGGATTGTGGACAAAACAAGCCATTTAAGAATGTCACCTTGGGCTTTGGGAAACAGTAATCGACATTTTTCACCATTTTCTGACATTTTATGGACCAAACAACTAATCAGTTCATTGAGAAAATGATTGACAGATAAATTGATAGTGAAAATAATTGTTAGTTGCAGCCCTAGTAGACATTTCAAGTCAACAGAACTGATTTCCCTGAGTTTGTTGATCTTTCAGACTGGCAGATTTAGGTCTCTTGATAATTATGACAACATTTTTATCACAATACTCTGCACATGTATGTTGTCTGAATCCATTGTTTTTTTCTTGCAATTTTTTGCAGTGACTCTACACTCTGTTAAATTGGTTGATATCACAGCCAGTCAACATGGCTTGGTCTAGCAGCAGCCTAAATCTGCCGCACTGGGTTGTCAAACTTGTGCCAGACTTGTGATGAGTTTCCATGTAGTTCCTATTCAAGACAAGAAGGAAGCAGCCGTGGTAAACAACAACAACACCTGAGACAAACTGCTAATGTAAAAATGGCCTGTTTTGACACACAGCTTTGTGAGGAGGTGTATAGATTCAGGCATCTGTATAGCTCCTTGGTGTGAGATTGCAGAGACAGCGAGATAACAATAATAATTTCTGGAGGGAGAATGTGAAGACACTCAATGGTGATAAGCAAACTGCAAAAACAGCAAAAGAGCATCAAGGACTGGTTCATCAAGATGAAGAAAAATGTCAAGACTCCAAGCAGAGATCCTGTCTGGGTGAAGTGTCCTCCAGCCATACTTCTGGCACTTGTGCGCTTTGTTAAAGAGATACTTCGTCCCAAATCTATCCTTGAAAGGTTGCTTTAAAAGTTTGTTATTTCCTTCCTCACAGGGAGCAGCAGCTGTGGTCAGCAGTTTGTGTAACCACATTACAGCAAAACTATGAGCGCTTGGAACAAACCGATCACACGAATGGACAGCTGAGAAGCAGGTTGTGCTGCCGGAGTGATTTGAGACCTTTTGATAATTTTTCAAACCGCTGAAGTAGATTGTAACTGACATATTCCAGCTGACCACAGCTTCTGATCTCTTTTGATGGAGTACACCTTTTTAACAGCCACTTTCCAGCCCACATTGAGTGAATATTTGATTCTGTAAGGACAATTTTGGGAGAGAAAACAGAGAAATCAATAGCAGCTACTGGAGAAAACATTTTTTATGTTTACTCTGTTTTACAAGGATATAATGATGAAAGCCCAGCAAGTTGTTGACAAGTTGTTCACATCAGTGGTTGTGGGCTGGACACAGGTGCATTGTGCATTAATGTTCAGGCCTTAAGCCGGCACTCTCAGCAGTACAACAAAAGTGTGTTAAATTATTAGTCACTGAAGGCCTGTGATCACTGAAGTAGGCAGTGAGCCTTGCTATACTTTAAAGCTGTTTCTCTCAAAGGTAGAACATGCATTTAAAATGAGCTTTATGTTAATACATTTTTACATAGGTCATGGCTATGGAGTTTTAAAATCCAGAAAGCAAAATTAGCACTTGAAGCTCATAGATCTACTATTATGTCAGAGTAATAGATAAATAATTCTTAAATTCAAGTGCAAAGATCAGGTGCATTTCTGTTTTGTTGAAAAAAAAGCAAAAAAGGAGAGAAACTTGCCTTGAGGCTCCTTCAGTAAATCTTGCCTAAGGGCCAGGAGCACTACGGCTCAGGTGGTCAATGGGCTAACTAACGGACAGGTCCGTGTGGACTCTCCAGAGGAGCTGGACTTCTCTCTTGTGTTGTTTTTATTACTATCCGTTCTCCATTGTTTGCCACTTTATTTGTCACAATACCTCCAGGGCAGTGCCTTCTCGAAGGGGAGACCAGCTTGGACTACACCATTGTCCTCTACCCGCCTTCCTGACAGACACTTTCTTGGCATAGAGGGTGAGGAGCTTTGTGGTTAGTGCCAAACTGATTTCCTCGGTGGCTTTACTACTGGTGCTGGCAGTCTGCATGGCGTGTTGACGACAGCTAAAGAGCCAAACTTGATTGCCTCTTTTCCTACTCATTATTACAGTATTTGTCACAGAATATGATGCGATTTTCTAAGTCCAAACAGCTCTGCAATGATGAGTAAAACAACTGGGTTCTAACAGTGGTGACCCTGGTCTCACCATGTTGTATAATTTAATGACCCTTTGTATCTGTACAATTAGCTTTCAAAAGTAAATTGCGTTGGCCTTGATGATAGTGTACGGTCCCAGAATACAGCCCATTCAGAGCCAGGGATGATTATTTGTGGCTGGACTGAAGGCCTATACTTTGTTCACCAGATGTTTGGTTAGCCCTTCATGACCACTTTGAAAAGCTTCATGCATACACAGCCAGGAGCAAAGGTTGTTTTAGACTTTTTTGTTGGCCTATTTATTAGGATTTAAATTGCAAAAACAGCTTAATTACGATCAGTTTACTGCATGGGTACTGCACATTTAAGCGTGTTTTCTGAGCTGTAAACTAAATTTTATTACTGTACTGAGGTGAAACCCATCAATGCTGTTGTTAATATTGATAATTCTTCATAAATGTTTAAAAATCACCGTTTCATGAGTTGAAAATGGCTCAAAATGTCACCTCCTGTTTTATTATCCTGAGTCTTGGCATGTGAATGACAATGCTGAGATACAGCTCACCATTTGGGGGGAGACACATCGTTCACAGGAGTTAACATTATTTTTTGCGAACCTTCTACTTTGTATTTCTGAATTTTGGTGCTGTCGATGGCTATAGAAGCTCCACTGGACTGCATTTGTTCCACTGATGGTGAGAAACAGCAGAGCAATGGTTATATACTGCCATTACTCCAGAGGCACACACACTGGAGAGTCTCTCAGCTGTCTTAGAAGCTAGAGTTAGCCTGGCTACCTACTACACAACTACAACAGAAACTTTTTTCAAAAAGGGCCACAAGTGTGCTTCTAGTGACTGTCAAAGCTCCAGTGAACTCTGAGTTTCCAGTCTTTCTCCATGGACATGGAGAGTCTGACAACAGCTGCCCATGGTTTGTTAGCACTGACTGCTTGCTGTTTACCTTAATAATAATAACTTTAATAATTACTCTGTGCAATAATTTTACCAGTGCAATAACTGTACTGTCATACAACATTTCTTTCTACACTGTTACATAAGCATATTTCTTCGTATCACAAAGCACATTATGTACATAATCCTCAATTTTCCTCTATTTTCACATTTTTTCTATTACCATTCTATATCTCTGCTTATAGTACATATTTATAATAACAAGTCTGTATAGTAGCAGTATATTATTGTTCAGAAAGCAGTCTGTTTATTATCTATTTTTGCCATTTGTGTATATTTGATAGGTTATATATATATTTTTTAAACTTCTTGGTATATTTTTGATATTTTCACTTCTAATTGCACTAAAAGATATCTTTCTAATCTTGTAAGGAGCACCTGTAACGTCAACAATTTATCCTCGGGGATCAATAAAGTATTTCTGATTCTGATTTACTGCTACACTGAGCGCTGTTTCCTCCTGCGTCACACACTATGTAGCCACGCCCTTTACAGTGGATGTCCTGTGCGCCATAACCCCGCCCCCCTCCTCAGCTTCACTGCCCACATTTTAGCATTTTTCAAAATGATGAGTGTGGTGTTAGGCTCAGATCTGAAACAAACTTTGAGATTATATATTTATTAGGGCAGTAACAGTGGAGGTCGATAAAAACAGGCAAATTTCCTGATCCCACAAGCACTCGCTTGCAGAAATCTCGCAGCATGTGCTCCTTCTGCAGCTGCGAGGCTCCACCCCTCTTTGACCCGTAGTTCCAATGCTTCCAGTCCATAGCTCTTCAATGCATTGAGGATGGTGCTGAGGTCAGTGATGATGCCTAAATTGCTCCACGGGGAATCTTTTTCGATAGATTTATGTACCTCTGCAATGTGCTCTGTTTGACAGTGTTGTGTCTGAATTACAGTAGCTTGCTTTCAGTGTTTTAATCTCTTAAAATGACAGACGGGTTTCAGATTTTTCCGTTACTGTCAAAAACATTCAGTCAACTATGTAAAATGTTTGGTTAACACAACCCCTGGCCAGGAGTTATAATTGTGAAGAAAAAGTCTGTATACAGGGTCCTTCACTTCATTTCAGTTCTGTGCACCTTTGGTCTGATGTATCCTGTCTTTTGAGCCATTTTCTGTCCACCCTATACACTTTATTTTTATACACTTGTGTGTTTTTGAGTGGCCACTGAACTCACTGTGCATTCCTCTCCTTTGAACAGACTTGTATTTTGTAAGTCGCAGTTCAAAGGTCTTCATACGCAGTTAAAACTTAAGCCTCTGAAGGCTCTGAAAGGTTAACATCCCTATTATAACAACATGGAACTAGTGAAAGTGGAGCTAGATATTTTCTTTAAAAGTTATTTCTTACATTGCAGTGACCAGGGTCGGATGTTTGAGACGAAAACATTTTTTTAAGATATAAAACTCAAATATTGTGAAGCCACTGGCATAAATATAGATGGACACCCTGAATGATCTGCTTGAATATGAATATCTAAGTCTGCTAAACCAGACATTTGACTTGTTGATCAAAACACTAACAAAGAAATGCACTTTCACCAAATGTCTTTGCCCATTTAGAAGGTCCAACAACAAGAGTGCACTCATCCTTACACAACTATTCCTCATGGGTTCTGGGTATTTTAGTCTTAAGTCAAATCGAATCATATAGCAGCTATAACAGGTTGAGTCACACTCAGATACTGAGACTCACATTTTGGTATATCTAAGATGTATGCCTATAACTAAAATGTCCATATGTTTTCTGGTGTTGGATTAAATAAAAACAACGATTTTCATCTGTGTTTATAGACTAAACTTGTTTTTGGGAGCACAAACCTGCCTTAACAGGTAAAATTGCCTGTCATAGTCTTTAATGGATAAAGTGGTATTCAGTCATCATACACTGAATCATACACAATAAATTCAAAAACATCTACTTTATTCAGCTGTTCAGCAAACAAGCATGTCTCCAGCGCTAATCGAAGTGTCTCTTGTCTCTGTAGGTGCTACCTGTTGGATGGGATCTCTAAAGGAGCCTGGCTGAACCGCTCAAGCATCATTTTTGCAGGGAATGACAAGTGGTCTGTGGACCCACGTGTGTCCATCGTGTCCAGCGTGGGAGACAAACATGAGTACAGCCTCCAGATACAAAAAGTGGATGTAACTGACGACGGCCAGTACACGTGCTCCATTCAGAGTGAGCGTAACCCACGGCCAAAGCTCCTCAACCTTATTGTAAAAGGTGCGTATAGGTCATTCTTGTTATTCTGGACAGGCACTTGTATGCTTGTGTGTCCTTTTCTTTAAATATAACTGGTGTTACATAATAATTTTATTGGATTTCAGTTGTCTGCACCCATTTGTGGCATTCTCTGTTATTTGATCGCTTGGTGTGACATTTTCAAGGATACTTAATTTGTACTTTTATTTTGGATTTCTGTCCTCTGCCTTTTTGTCATCCAACATCTTGTTTTTAACTTATTGCACGGATCATTTAGTCAACATGATTTCGGTAGTGACAATATTGTCCGTGTTGTCCGTGTAACTCGTGGTCACAGGTGTGTGTAGCACCATCTGTGCTTTAAAAATGTCACTTGTTCTCTTATACTCGGGAGTAAGAACAAGAGCTCGAGTCATTCTGCAGCTTTGTGTAAAATAGTAAGACAAAAATCTTTTCAACAGAGAAACTTCTTCTGTTTAAGGGTACATTTTATGCCTGTAGGCTATGCAACAAAAAGTAGAATCTTGTTGGTTTAAATGACTGGAGGCAGACTGTGTACGGAGCTTTAATCAAGCCTCTGTGGGTTTTGTCACAGCAGGTAACAAGATAAGATGTGATTCTTAGGACTCCTAAATGAATTTTGCTTAGTTAGTTAGTATACTGTGCATGCCATCGTATTGGTTAACAGGTGTTAAAGCTTAGAATTTCAGGCCTTTAACATAATAAAACTGCCATTGAGCTCTTGAGAGGCTGTCCAAATTGGGCTTCATCTTGAGCATCTCTATGTTTAACAAGGTCAATAGGTGTATCTGTGTTTTATGGGGCATTAAGTAGGCTGTTGTGGGCAAAGAGAGCTAAAAGACGACAGTTTCCTAATTGTTACTTGTTGAAGTAATAGGGTGGTAGCTGAGGATTAGCAGCAAGAAAACAGCCCAGCTGAAAATCCATCTTCCGAATGCCATGTTCTATTTCTTTAATAGGCTGATGCAAAGATTCCTGAACGGTCCACTTGGCTCTGCATATGTTTAGGCTGGAATATTAATGAGGATGTGATGTTATTAGTTAACCTGTCAAATGAAAACATGCTTTTTTACCTCCTCTTTTTAATTCCTGCATTTATTTCGCAGCATAGTGTGATACCCTGGCTGCTAACCCCCTTGTTGTATCCCTGAGCAGGAATCAGATCTATTACAAGTGCATATGAAATTATTCTGTTTTCAAGCTGCGGTTAGGATTAATTTCAAAGGAACATAATGTTGTAATATATGCATACCTTCACACAGGCAGCATCGTTTTATTAGAAAAGTTAAGGGTCAGACACACGGCTTGTAGAAGTCTGAGCTGTGATATGTGAAAAGTGCAAGTGGAAACAGCTCTCCAGCTGGCATTGCTGTTATGACATACGGAGTGAGCTTAGGAAAGTTATTTTGGAGGTGTGATCATACCTGCCATGTGTTTAGTTTGCTCTAAACCATAAATGAAAGTATTTGTTTTGTCTTTATCCACATCGCCCCGGTACAAAAACACTGGAGTTTGTCGTGGAGGTGAACAGAATAGTCAAAACAATTCAGCATTTACTTTCTCAGGAGTTCTGTCCTGTTAAGAAAACAAACAAATAGCACAACTTGAGCAATAGCGTGCCCTTAGATTATTTTGTTATTGAAGATTTTTAAAGCTGCTGGCTATGACATGTCAGCATCCATCTTCTCACACCATGCTCATAAAATGAGTGGGTGTAGGGTGGTGCTGTTGTTTCGATTAAACATGCCCTGAATGCCTTTTGAATGATTGTGGTTGTTTATGAGCTTGTCTATTAAACTGGCACGCACATGACTGATGATAAGAGTGCAGCTCACCTCACTCACCTTAGAAATGGTTAACAAGCCTGTCCTGTTATCAGAGGGTCACAGAATTAAACACCCTCTGTAATTTGGAAGTATCCTTGATTAAGACCCTGGCCCATTTATTTGTTGTTTATGTAGATGCGCATTAACTCAGTGACTAAAATATAAATGCAGTGCTCTATCAGCTCTTGTCAACTTGTCAGAAGACCGTGGTGCTTTGCAGTTACAGCGACTGTCCCATAGCAGAAAGGTCACAGGGGCAACACTCTGCCACTGCCAATGTGTCCATCAACAGCCTTACGTCTTGTTAAAGTTTCCTCAAGCAAGCAGCCCTTCCTTTTGAGCCTTTCTTTTCCTTTTGTCCTTGTTTCCTCCTTGTGAATGGACAAGTCACTCTCCCAGAAGCCACACATTCAGCTTAAACAGATCCATCCAATCAGTATTGGCCTCCATACTGACTTTTTAAAGTGGACTCTGTATTAGACAGATCTGACTGATCCACAGTAGATACTTTGTGTTAAGATACTGCTATTACTCTTCACATCCTGCATGTGATTCACAATGTATGCACTGTAAGTGCTGGCTACGGCATACATGGTTAGCTTCAGTTAACCAAAGCCAGTGGTGGGTACAGTACTGAATATCTACACTTAAGTAAAAGTACCTATAAAAAATGACTGAAGTAAAAAGTGACAATTAACATTTGAGAAAAAAATGGTTATTAGATTTTTTTTTTAAAACTTACTTTAAGTAAAAATATTTTAATATTTTTTAGGGCCTACTGCACTTATGAAAGCAACTTTAACATTGAAGATGGCATTATGTTAGATTAAATGCTATCTAAAGCTTTGGTCCCCAGCCTGGGGTCTGGGCTGCCCCTGGGCTCTGAGGTTGTCAAAATTAGATTTGCACATGTTCATTTGGTTACAATTTATACAAATCTGTCTGTTTGTATACAAAGCTGTTAAAAAGCTACATTATTTTGTCCTAAGTCAAAAAATAATAGGCCAGTTAGTTGGCCACACCTGTGTGACCTCTCAAGCTCTGGGATAATGAATCATTATGAGTGTGAAAAAAACCTTAGTTCGCCAGCTACATTTTCATCTGCAGTATGTGCGACATAATTCAGTATGCTTGCAGAGGTTAGAAGAAGAGTTTTAGAGTAAAAGTGGAGATTTCACAGTTTTCTGGGAGGCACTTCATTATATAACTGTTGTTTATTTCTGATTTTGGTTTAAGAAGCGTGGCCAGATGTGGCCAGGGATTGTGGCCGAAAGCTGTCTCTTGTTCTGGGTTTTTTCTCCGTCATCATCGCATCATCATCAAAAGACAGATGGTGCTTCGATTTTCTTCCGGGCAGATACCAACTTGTTGAAGTGCTCCTCAGGTGCTCTCACCCTACGCTTAATCCCTGCATTTAGAGCAGACATGTTTAACAAAGGTATTTGGCAAATGCAGCAAAGTAAAAGTACAAGAATACACTTGAGGAAAGAATAGAAGTACAGTTTAAAAAAGGAACATGAAAAGTACTCATTCCTTAAAAAATACTTTTTTTAAACTCTTGTGCATTGTCGTCTACATTAACTTGTCACTAGATTTTATGATGTTTAAGAAAGATCAATAAAGGAAAATGCCTGGGAAAAACAGTAATGGTATCAGTGGTCTCAATGTGGTCAATGGTATGCAGTGGTCTCGACCCATTTTAGGTGCATGGTCGGGTCCTTGACCAGCTGATCCTCCAAGCAATTATGCTTATCTGAAACGTATATCTATGTCAGCAGTGCTGGGTGGCTTTTCTTGTATTTGGCCATGTCTGAGTTTAGGCATCAGAGGAGAAGAAATCATATTCATGTAAGGGTTGGGCCGATAGATGATGCCATCGTCCATCGAGATACCTGACCGTCATCAACCACTGACCCCTCTACCATCGTAATATTGTGATTTAAAAGTGCCTTAGAACTGATGAGTCTATATTTTAAAGAGTGTCAGTGAGATACTGCAAACAAAGGATGGGTTTATTACAGTAGCATCCTGCGCCTGATTTACTAAAGGACAAACAGCATAAAGTACTGCCTAATTTGTAAATAATAACCAACATACATACATATAAAATGTGTAAAAGAAAGTATATAAAACAGTATCAATGATATCATTGTCCATCACGATGCTTCAATATGGACATCATCATATGTCACTTTGGTAGACATTGCTCAACCCTAATTGTTGTAAACCCAGAAGTTATGTCCAGTTATCATGAAATGCCCTCAGAGGTTTAAGATAAAGTCTAACTGCAAGTCCAGTGTTTATGACAAGAAACTCCTTGGATGTATTATTCAACAGTATCGGCTATATAAAGCACTGTCCATGTCCACTTGTTTGTTTACTCTAACTTATTGTGCTCCAGCTGTCAAAATGGCCCCATTCTTCCTGATGTACTGTCTTTATAGTGAGTGAACTGTGGAGCGGCTGAGGTACAATTAATGACATTCACAGTGACAGCAAGCAGAGCTGCTTTGGCTTAAACAAACCGTCACTTTACTTCTGCTTCGCCACATTTTACAGGTACACAGTGCCTGTAAATATACATGTGATAAACCGCAGTCAGCTGCTTGGCAGGCAGTAATGGTCACTACAGGACCATCATGTTTTTGTAGATGTTGGCTTTCTGAGGAACATTCTGTAATGGGAATCTTACCAGGGGTGTTTCGGGTCATGGCAGCTCCTCACCACTGGCCATATGGCCACAATCAAACCGGAGCTAATGTGCCAGCTGTCAGCTGTATAATATGTTTCGCAATGCCCAGAATTCCTGATGGATGTGACCTAGCGGCTAAGATTTGGCAACAGCTTAACATACAAATACCAATTGTTGTTCTGCAGTTCACAAATGTTACATGTTGGTAATTACAGTCAGAGAGGTCTATCACTTACACTCCAAGACAGACGTTTTTATTCCGCAGAAACAAGCTGAATTTGGTTAAATAAAGCCTAGAAATAACTCTTTCTGTTGTAACACCTGACCAACAGCTTTATAGCACATTTACAGTCAACAGTCCTGAAGCTAGAGGGACAATTGGACAGTGATACAAGAAGATAAAAATATAAACTGACAAACACAGAAAGAAAAGTGGTCAGTATATCTTTGGCTAAAGAGACAGTTCACCCCCCAAATCAAAATACTTTTTTCTTTGGCTTATAATGATATTTGTCCATCTAAATAGTTTTGATGAGTCGCTTCATTTTTGATATTTTGGCCGTAGAGATGTCTGCTTTCTCTCCAGTGTATTGGTAATAATTTCAATAATTTCAACACCTCTTTCCAGAACTCATGACCTGGTTACTCACAATAATCCACACACGTTGATACAGTTTCCTGTAAGAACTTTCTTTCTGCCAAAGGCAAGTAGTTTATGTCACAGTTGGTGGGGACAATAAACATGTCCCAGCTGGAGGTGGGGGGTGTCAGGCAAGTTGTTTCACTCATGGCAAGTGGACAAAAAGAACCAAGTCACTTTTTCTCATCAGTCTGCTGTAACTGTGTTCTCTACCACCCTACTTTGATCTCCTGTGTTGTCTATCTTCTTTTGTTGCCTGTTGTTGCAAAGTTTCAGAGTGACAGAGACACAGAGTGTTCCCATAACCATAGTAAAATGTCTGTCTGTCAGTCTTCTAGCACAGAGTGTGGGGTTAGATGAAAGGACATTGTACTGCTGCCAGAGGAGAACTGACTAAGATTACATCATGTATGGGAAGAAATTACAAAATAGATTTATCTCTATTTCTCCTTTTTCCCCCGATGGTCTGAATAACTCACTAGATTTGTCACCAGGCCCTTAATTCATATATTAAATATTTTTGGCAGTAAACAGACCCATGGCTAGAGAGGTAGCGGACCAAACCACTGTGAGGTATAATGAGGGGGGAGACACAACCTTGCAGAAATTTAAAAACTCATTGTTTTGTGTCCATAATTATCAGAAGTGTTTTGTCACCATACTTACAATGGGCATAATTCAGTAGTCCCTGGATATAGGTAGGGACATATCCCTACCAGCCCCACCCAATTCTGTGTTTTTTTTGGTGCTATGAGCTCCATAAGCCAAGTGCCATATAGCTCCATTAAACTGGAGAGAAGGCCGATTACTCCCAAAACTACAGGCTAGAGGAAAAATATTTATTTTTGATTTTGGGATGAACTGTTACTTCAAGATGATGGTGATTGAACAATATAACACTATGACAAAGTGGAATATACAGTTCCAAAATATGCTTTGTTACTTTCACTGTTAAAAGCTATTAGGGAAGCTTGATGGTCTTATGATTGTGTTATCTAAATCTGCTACTGTTGAGTCATCAGGCAAATGGGTCGCCAGCCGTTGAGACAGAGCTGTGTGTCTGAGTGTGAGCTGCAGGCAGGAGGTATTTCGAAATACAGATGACTCACTCCAGCTGATAAATGCCTGCGGTCAAGTCTCTGACGGGGTACTCAAGGTAGTTAAAAATTTGGTTCATTAAATTGCCAGCCGCTCTGTCATTTCTGTTATATGTACTACTGCAACATATGTGTGCTGTTACGGCACCTGCATAACTTCACACCGCATTCTACTTTTGTTTATTTGCTTTGTCAAAACTCTGTGTGTTGTGAATCATTACCTGTCACTGTGCGATACTTGTGTACACACGCTTAAGCCCACTCATGGAGAACAGAGGGATTTCGTTACAGATGAGATGCAGCAGGGGAGCAGCTCTGTCATGTTGCAGAGGCTTCTGGGAGCATGCTGTTTTTTTTTCATCTGCTGAAAGGAAAAGGGAAGACTTGCTAAGAAAAAAGAAACAGACACTTTAATCTGGGCTTTTCAGTCCAAGCATACAACATTTATTAATGCTGCAACACGAATGTTACAGTTGAAGTAAAAGGATTTCATGGCGTCGGATTTTTTGGCACTTTTTGCTTTGCTCGACAGTGTGCGCCATGAGGAGTAACACATAAAATGGGAGCAAGAAGGGATTACTGTACATGTATGGAAATATGCAGTGGTCTCGATCCATTTCAGGTGCACGGTCGGGTCCTTGACCAGCTGATCCTCCAAGCAATTATGCTTATCTGAAACATATATCTATGTCAGCAGTGCTGGGTGGCTTTTCTTGTATTTGGTCGTGTCATTCCAGTATTTTTACCATGCACCAGTGTTAATTTTGACAGCAAACTTTGATTTTGTTTTATTCATATTCTTTTGATTAAAAGGCATTTGATTTTAGTCATATTTTAGTCATCTGAATCCTTTTAGTCGACTAAAATCTAGCAGGTTTAGTTTAAGTGTAATGCATTATTGAAACATTTGTCTAGAATTTCCAAACTCATACTTCTGGAGGAAACATCTATTAACCTGTTATTAACATTGAGTATACTACATTTCCGCTCCTTTCTCCCTTCCTAGCTCAAACATGAGGTAAACTACATTTTTTTAAACATGCACTCTTCTTTTAGTTACATATTTGTTTTGATTTGAGGACAGTGAAACTACACTTATACTCTTGTTTTCAACTGATCTTTTAATGGACAGTCTAAGATTAGCAGCTCTGAGTCATTCACTTTTCCAATCAGTAACAAGACAAAGGTTGTTTGTATTGCATGTCAGATTTAGTGAAAACTACAAACAGCCTGGCAGTCTTTGGATGAGTTGGCTTGACAAAACATAAAACCCTATTTTAGTCAAGATGAATAAGCTGTTATAATGTGAAATGTGACACTGCACATTAAACTTTAAACTTGATTCAGCATACTTCTTAGTTTTTAGCCAAATCAAAGTGAAATGAATGTTACTGATTGAATATTATTTGTGATAAATATGATAGATATGATCTGCGCTCTGAGCTGGAATATCAGCATTGCAAAACAGCTTAAAAGTATAATTCAAAGTGTCTGTATTTGCATCATCATTCTTTTAGTGTGCGGATGATCTGCTGTGTAAAATTTTAAGTGTTAATATGACCTGAATCAAATGAAGAAAATGACTTTATGCATCACCAAATGAAGTTCCCGTGGATGCATATGGTTCGTGCTGCTGTAATTACATCACATGACTTTGTTCAGTGACATCACTGACACAGCGCTCAGCAGGTTTGCATACATAACATATTCCCTCAGCTGAGGAGCTATATTGCCCATAAGAAACATCGGCAGGTAAAAAATTTGTTAAAGAGTGGTGTTTTTTTAGTTTTTTTTTTACAGGTGATGTAATCTGAATCTCTGAACATACCCTGCTCAGGTCCAGGTTACCATGGTGATTTAGCCACGTTAAAAGAGAGCCACCTTCGTGACACTGAAAACTCTGACTTTAGACACAGCATGCCTCACTAACCCACTAATCTCGCTTTGTAGTACTATATTAGCTTGAAAACCAAAAACATTCAAGTGTGGTTACCTTTGCATTAATTTCAGGATGACTCATCAGCAAATGTCACTTCATGTTCATCGCATTTTTAGCGCTAATGGTTGCTGCACACAGTTTACAAAGGATCTTGTTGTCTTTGACATCAAATGTGAAATTTATCCATATATTTGTTCTTCTCTTTCTCCCAAATGTTGACATTTCTTTACAGTTTATCAGACATGCAGCAAGTGCATGTTGACATCCCGATATACCAAAACTGTCCAGTTGTGTGCATCAAAGGACACAATTGGACAGTTTTGTCACATAAATTAGGTTTTATTTAGATATTGTCTCTTTTTTCGTCAGTTAAAAAAACATGGTTGATAAAGACTGTCACAAAAATTAACACTGCAATGGATGTATGTGCAGAAGAATACTAAAATACCACGATGGGACTGTAGCTGGAAACTGAATGTTTTGTAGGGAAAAGCCATAATTTCTTCAACCAATGGTGGGGATGGAAATAGACTCAGCACTTTGCTTCATAAATCCCTAAATTCATAAATTCCTGATCAGTGATGACTTAGTGATTCAGGAACCCACTGAAAGTTCTTTATACTTAGAAACAGAAAGTTCTGAACTCTGTAGATTTTTTGTAACTGTGCTACGTCATCGTTAAAGTCTCTCTCCAAGAGTTGTGCCCTTAACTTTGTCCTCCCTTGTTGTATTAGAAAAAAAACTCTAAACTAGCAATGGCATGTAGCTACTCATTTTGCCAATGGAGCCACATTTATTTTCTTTCCTTCTCATCATAACCTATGTGGGTTTCTCTTTACATGAACATTACTACAGTTTTACAGCTACAGGAGTCCCTAGTTATCGACACACTTCTTAACACATGAATCACATGCCGCTGCATCAGGGGCAGGAGGTTAGATATGGCTGTGACTCCTCACTCATCTCGACAGAACCATTTAATCTCTGCGTGACATTTACCCCCCTCAGAGATCTTGTGTCACCTCAACAAATTAGACGTTTGCATCTGTGCCTCTCCGCCCGTAGCTCTATTGCCATTAAACAGCGTCTGTGAGACATGAGAAAATTGTGGAACTTGAAACACAGTATTGCACTGGCATTGCAGCTCAGAGTTACACGATATGAAGGGCACGACCGGAAAACTATATATTTGCTCTTTGTTCCCTGTGCAGGTGAAAGGAAATCTGAAGCTCCATATGCTGATGAGGGAAAATAAGTTGATGTAATACAGTAGGTCAGAGTATGGTGCACCAGCAGGCACTTATAAGAATATTAATGTTTTAGGACCATATTACAAAAACTTAAGTAAATTGAATATCTTTGGGTTGTGGACAAAACAAGACATTTGAGGACGCTGCCTTGGGTTGTAGAAAGCACTGATCAATTGATTTTCACAATTTATAGACCAACCTACTGATCAATAATGAAAATAGTTGTTAGTTGCAGCCCTAATTTCAACCACAAACCATGATCTTTACATTATCCTGCCCAAATCTACCAAAGTAGTTTCCCTGCCTGAGCCTTACCAAACAGTGAAGGTCAGTCCCCTGGGTCAGAGTGCTATGTTTGATCTGGTCATCCATCATAACCTCCTTGCCAAAATCCTCCCAACTGGCAGGAGAGTTTATTGAAGATTTTGGGAGATTTTGCAATACACATTTCCTGTTTTTAGTTACGATAGGAAGATTGGCTTAGGAACTATTTATCTGTGACACCAATTACAATAGTACCCAAACAGTTAAGATAGGATCTGCAAGCTAGGACGTTTCTGCGGCCCCTGTACAGTAATGCAAAGATGGAGTTCGACTAATATTTTATCACAATGCATAACTCAAGATGTACCAATGCCTTAATGGGTCTCTCACATAATCTCAGCCAAAAGCAATAATCATTGGGACCATCAGGGTCTGCTGCATTACTAAAAGAGTCCATGTTCTCTGCCAGGTACATTTGGCACAGGTAACTGCTGATCAGTTAAACCCTTCCTTTAAATACTTGACTTAACAAGATTAAACTGAATGGGTTCTGCCTTGTGGCTGTGCGCTGCGCTATCTGTGACATCAATGACAACCCTATAAACTGCAACAATTACGGACTCCTGGCTGCCCCTTTACCTCTCTGCCGTAGCCCACACCTCCACCATACATGCTCTGACCTATTTACAGTCTACCCTGACCATTATCTGATGTTGGATACAGAGGAATGAGAGAGATGGTATCAAGCCCAACCCACCCCCTCTATACATCACATGACTACCCTGCTCCTCAGCCGCCATTCTTTTTCCTCCCTCTCTGTTAATTAAGATTGTAGATGTGATAATGTATTAAATATGCACAGCACCTCTCATCTAAGAATATCTTGTCACAGCGAGGATGGGGAAAGAGGCGTACTTCCCTCCACCACTAACTGCCAGCATGGGCATCGGTAATGTGTTTTCAAGCTTTCATCTGGGAAAACCGTAACAAAAGTGTTGGCGAGGTGTTTGAGCTCAACAATTCACTCAGAGGAATCTTGCTGACATATTGTCATGTGATTCATTTCTCATAAATACATAAATACAATACAAATACAAAGTGTCTTTTCCCACCATGCATCTAGTGCCAAACTATCCCAGTATCATGCACCGTGAAAATGAAACAGCATACAGTAGATGTGATGCAGTATATCTTTAAAGGATTTTATATAAGACTTTATACGATGCCTCAGTGTGATGCAGGGCTTCATAGGGTTACCACTTTCAAATATGTGAGGCTTAATCCTGTATGTGATGAAAATGCTCCGGACATTAATATGGATCAGAGCGGATCTACAAGTGAAAACTCATTGCCCACGCCCGCAGAGTGAGTCAGTCTGGAGGAGAGTGTTTCTCAGCAAGAGGAGAAATGGAGGGTTAAATCTCCAGGTCGTCGCTCCTCTCTTTGATGTCAGGACAGAGATAGGGTATAATCACAGAGTACGGCATAAAAAGGCCCGGCAAATTGCAGTTTATTCTTAATATGCTATGATTCTGTCACTCTCATTAATTGCTGTGCGCATTTAAAATAGATTTCATTTTCTCTGAGTGAAAATACAGTCCTGTCAAGAACACTTTAACGCAACTCTCTGAATTAATCCAGAGAATGAACACCTTCTCAATGACATTTCTCCCTCATTTACTGGTGTGGATTGCTCCTGAGGATTACCTATATCAATACTATAAAGTTTAAGCATAATTGCAACCTGGCTCTACCTTGCTCTTTATTCAATTAAAAATAGATTGCACTGTGTGAACATATTGGTTAAACAATTTCCCATTTAAACTTGATGTCGCCTGGCTTAAACAGTTGAATGTTAAGTTCTCCACATTTCATTGAAACTGAAACATAGCAGGACATTTTGTCAATAGTCTCAGTGACTCACTCAAAGAAGAAATTGAATGCTGCTATTAGGCTGGCAATTTACTATAATAGCCTATAAATGTTATAAAAAATGAACTGAGGAAGTCATTCTCCTACCTGAGTAGCCATTTCAGTAAATTAGGGCGCCACTCACAGGTGTGCAGACTTTATTTCGCAACACAGATGTAAAGTGGTTATTTTAGTTCACTTAGAGAGTTTTGGGCTTGATCCCCTTAACTGGAAATTTACCCATCACTTTTATCCTTATGTAACATCGCTGCAGTTCATGCATTTGAAGTGTTAATGACTGCTGAGTGCAGTTAATGACTGACCCCCCCTGGTTGATCTCCTCTTACAAAATGCTTACACGTACAGTATAATATGTGGTTTCATGGAGAAATATGTAAAGCAGTGTGGACAGGATAGCATAAATTTTATAGCCCTTTGATACGGCTTTGACTTTATTATAAATTTGGCCTTCATCAATATTTAATACCAATTGTATACCAAAAGATTAATTTCTTTATCCCTTCAGGTACAGCCAAGATATGTTGCTATGGTTGTAACATTATTCTATTTGCTGAAACATTTAAGAAATTAAATTATAATCATGTTTAATTAGTTTGTTTACACTGTATTAATATATTAATGAACAGAGATAATGATGTTTTGTTTATGGAGCGTTCATTAGTTTTGAAGTACATATAGATCTGCTGTCATTTTTGTGTAATGTATAGGGTTTACAAAAGTATGTGCATCCAAAGGTGATAAATACTCTGCGCTGGACAGAAGTATCAAAGTGTCAAAAAAGGAAAAATAGATTTAGATTTTTAAATAGATTTTAAGAAGGGGTTGCACCTGAAATGTCACATGGTGGTATAAGAATACATGTTTATAGAAGCATTATCTAGTGTGCAAACTCTATTTTTCCTTATTTTTGTATCATGTGACTTGAGTTGGTATCAAAGTAAAAAAAAAGGACTCTGCTACAACGTTAATGCAATGGAACTGTATGTGTGATAAGATGTTTGAGTGCTGTGAGAGGAGGATAGTGAATCTGTGTTCCTGTCCCCAGCTGGAATAACTGTGTATTAAGAGTCTCAGTGGAATAATAATGCATTAAAACAACGCGGCCTGCCATTGATATTGCAGGGAAAGTGTAGAGAGAATATGAGTGTGTCTAAAGGAACAGATTTGCCATTATGGCCCCTGACATTTAGTTAGCCACTAATCATTGTCATTTGTGTGTGTGTGTCTCTGTGTTTGTGAATCTTAGTCCCTGTAAATTTCCTTTCCCTATTATGTGTTTGCTTGTGCATGGCACATTAGTTTGTGCGTCTTCATGCACACGTGTGTAGGCGATTGTGTGTTTGTGCACTAATGTGAGTCCTCATCATGGAAATAGCTGAGATTAGCCATGGTTAATTAAAATGAGTAAGGACAAAGGTCAGCCACTCAGCTCTCACGTCTCTCTTCTCTAGAGAGGGAATAGATACAACACAAGTGGAGAGTAACTTAGCCATTTTTATTTGAGCACTTGGAATGGTCTTTGCAGGTAAAACAGCTTTTGCTTTAACTAGTGTAGCTCCACTAGTGTAGCTTTTTTTAATCTCAGATTCAGAGTGATCTATTATGGAGAGCTTGATTCTCTCCGCATGACAATTCTGGACCCACTTTACTCACGGTGACTAGCAGAGTGATGTTTTTGTACTCTTCGTACTTTGAAATGCATGTTTACAATTGTACATCCAAATGAGCTTCAGATTATAGTAATGGGGTTGTTCCAAAGCACAAAATGTAGACTTACTCTCTGAGAATTTTCTTGGAGGCTGTCCCACTTCAATTATCCTACCTTTTCCAACCTGTTCTCTACATGCCTGTCCTTGTGAATGACATCAGATTAATTGGCAGGACAAAGTCGGCGCTCCATGTTACTGATAGCAATAAATGTTTAGTCAAATGCAGCAGCAGTTGTCATGGTGCACAAGAGTGCGTGCACAGATGTCTTATAACATTATAGAAAATAACTTACAACCTCTCACTGGTAAACCTTACCAGTGGAATAAAGAACGTATTGATCAAACATGAGGTCATTAGCTTCATTTAAAAAAACAATCAACAAACTAGGGCTTTTGTGATAAACATGTAAAATTATCATGGTAAAATGTTGATGTCTGTTTTCTTTTAAATGAGATTGTTGAACATTTTTTGAACACATTTCTTATTGCTATTGATGAAGTGTCTATTGCTGACACATATCACTGTTGTTTAATTGCTCAGGCCTGATTGTAACTTCTCAAATAACACCTTTATTTAACTCAAGTGAAGAGGGACCCTGGCCTTTATTTGAAACAGGCTAATATCAGACCTTTACTTCTAGTTTTCACTGATTTTATGTGATCTTGAGCTTTCCTGTTAACTGAAAGTTCAGGTTTCACAGTCAGCATAATTTAGCCTAGAATCCCACAGCATCATCACCACTATTACAACATCATACCAGCCTGACGATCAGACTGAATTGCAGTATGCAGAGTTGTTGTGCCTAGACGTTGCAGTACCACATTCATCCATGCTTGTCAGTATTTTTGTTGCCATTTTTATGTCACTATTTTCTGGCTTAGGCACATCGTTGTTCCCACCTACAAAGCTCTGATTGGCCTGGTATTATTATAACGCATAACACCAGACTTGTTTGAATGGCTATAATAACTGCAGATATATAATTCAGAGGTCTGGAACCAGGCTAATGCCACTGCTCACCACACTTGCTCTCCTTTTCAACTATAATAATAGCTTTCAATTACTAATTTATTCAAATCAGTTCCAGGTTGCTTTTCTGTTTTTGGCGCAGCCAATAGTCTGGATTAGGGATGCACCCAAAGCCGAGTACATTATTCGAAAAAGCAAATGGTATCAATGGAATAATGGAATGGAAATACATATTTCTGCTATCTGAATTGGCTAACTATTATCAGCAAAATTTAACTCTAGGATTACCTCAGCATAGTTAAAACAGCTTGCATCTATCTTAATCACTGATATAATGCACCAAGATTATTCTCCTCAACTGAATACTGATTTTTAAAATCTTTTTTCCAGTACCCTCCAGTTAAAAAGGTGGTGGTGGGCTTCAGACAGTTCTTAAAGCCTAGTTTAGTTAAAAATGAAGAGATAAAGAGAGAGAGACAGAAACTACAGTATGATCAGTGGAAATTTCATAATTAATTATATGCAATATTAAATCATTTTGATGCTTATTGTGCTAAATGAAGCATTTGCCTGATTTAACATGACTTCTGGTAGGCTATAAACCATGCCCGCTTCTCGTTTTCTATCCAAATATAGATACAGAGACAGATAATTTTGTTGGCAGATCAGACACAGATACATATAATGACGACTCTGTGTACCTCTAGCCTAGACCATAAATAATGCCAAAACAGAGACTTTAAACAAACTTTCTTTTTAGATATCATCTTTACTTGAGTTCATATTTGTATGGCGCTGTTTATTCACACTGTCCAACTTGGCCATCATCCAACCTTCTCCTTACAGTCTTCTTGCCCTCCTCTACTTTGAAGTGTGTATCTGTTTACACTGTAACAAGGTGGACAGCTTTTCCATACAGACACACTGGCTGGTGAAAGGAGATCAGTTTTATTCAAGTTGAGGGTGCCGCTGATGTAGCTTTAGGTGGTGCATCAGAAATATTTCTCACTGTTTGGTGATTGACAATGGAAGGTGTCTGATATAAGTAAAAATAATAATATAGTCAATTAATCAGTCTGTCGATTGACAGAAATCTGCAGCTATCTAGACAATGAATCATTTCAGTCATTTTTTAAGCTAACGTGCCACCAATTCACAGGCTCCAGTCCTCGTTCAGGTTCCAAATCTCTACTACAATAATAAAGTAAATATCTTTGTCCTATTGTCCAGGCAAAACTGGACATTTTCTCTACTTTTGTTTTGTTTTGTCCAAACAACTAATCAATCCATCAAGGAAAAAATCATTAGATTGACTGACCCAGTTCTTGCTTTTATCCGTATTTATTTCAGTGTCATGGGGGTTTTAAAAAGATGTCTAGAGTTTTATTACAACATCTGCAAGCATTAATCACCCACGTAAAGTCTCATTTTTTCTCGCCTCTGTCTTGTTTTAGAAGTATGTGAATTAAGTGCCTGTGGGTGTTAGCTTTGGCAATGTGCAGGTCAGTCAATCAACTGAAAAGTGTCAGTGACATTCACAAATGCTGCAGAAGGCAAGTGGACATCTACAAAAGCTTTTTATAGCCTTTCGTCTTAAGTAATAGTGGTGTGTTTTGTAGAGAAAATTTAACTATTTTTTACTTTCTGAGATGTTTTGTTGAATTCTGGACATGTAGGCCACTCCAAAAACACTGTGAAAGATCAGACAGCTAATTTGAGAGTGAGAACCATCTAAATTCTGAATTTTCCTCCACTAGTGGTGTTAGGCCATGGCTTTTCTAGTGCTAAACAGTTGGTTCTTCGAGGTGTAAATCACAACAGAGACATGGCTTCTCTCACATCTCCTCTAGGCAGTGTGTATCATACAATGCATTCTTCATCAACAGTGGGATAGCTGTGAAACAGATTTGCTAGGGGTGAAGCATTGGCAGGCGTCTCAGAGATACACTGGCCTTAATTGGGCAGATAAATATCACAGGCTGCGCTCCCTAGCCCTCTAGCACTGTTGCATACATCACCCTGAATGCGGACTGACCACCAACAGCGGGGTGCTGCCCGCCTGTCTCATCCCTGAAACTCATCTGGTGCCCAAAGTGCAATTAAAGAGCAGTAAGAGATTTCCTCCACCAGTCTGCTTCTTGACTTGTAGCTATGTTAGGGTCCAGTTGCAGAAGCCCTCCTACTTTGTTAGAAATTCCTGTTGCCATCTTTATATCACAGAGGATGTCTTATTAAAGACAAAAAAACAGGCAAATCAAAGACGGGACCCGTTCGTATTTAAAATGATCAAAGTTATTGATATTTTGTATGAACCCCATTATTTTAAGAATCAGCACTTCATAGTAACACTGTAACAAATAGCAAGAACTGACATCTGTATTCTGCAATGTACAAGCTCAGGGTTTTTAATAATGAGCAACTTATTGAATAGTCATGACTTTGGCCTTTCCACAGCTCTCAGTGGGTAACAAATCGCCCTGTATTACCTACGTGTTGTTTAGTCCAAATCTTCTCCTACCAGCCCGCGGGGCGGATCGTGAAGAAGGAGCAGTCAATACTGGGCACCATCAGAGGATGTGGCAGCTGACACACAGAAACAACAGTACACATGCTGCATGCACACACCTTCAGTGCATGTGGGAGTGCACATGTGCACATACCACACCCACACACACAAAAATGCTCTGAGAATAATCACTAATCCTCTCAGCACTTGAACCTCGAATTGTTTGGCGGCCAATGCTATTTATCATAGACTTATATGACTCACCAATGAGAAAAATAAATCAAGACAGAAAGAGAAAGAGAGGAAGAGTTTGACAACAATGTAGAATTGTGTTCAGACCCTCGTTCCACAAAGCTTCTTTGTTCATGCGGACAGTTCACTGCTCTTTCTGGAAAGGCTTCTTTCCTACCGGATGACCCAATCAGAGATACGTATTAATATTTCAAGGTAATAGCTTAATGTCATTACAAATGGATGAACAAAGACGGGGAATTGCGCATTGCTCTGATGATGATGGGTCCTCGAGAAGCCCAAACTAGGATATTTTAAAAGACACTTGTCATAGTTATCAAGGGCACTTTGAAATGTATGACAGTTGACAGATTCTGGGCCCAAAAAGGCTTTCCACATCTTTGAGACTTCTTTTCCCATCACAAATGGGGAGTTTCTATTGAACGACTGACTGTCTGAAAGCGCAGATGAAGGTTAGTATTTTATCCGGATGATAATTTTAGACGTTAAAATGTTTGAGATTGATTAGGCTACAGATACTTGTTCTAATGGATTTGGACTATTGTTGCATTGTATACTGAAATGCAGGTACTTCTTTGATACTTTTATTTTTATTTTTAAGATTTTTTTGGGCTTTTTTTGCCTTTATTTCTGACAGACATAGCTGAAGATATGACAGGAAAGGGGGTAGAGAGAGAGGGAATGACACGCAGCAAGTGGACCGCAGGCTGGACAGGCTGGAGTCGAACTGGCGGTCGCTGCAGAGGACTAACAGCCTCAGTACATGGGGCGCACACCAACTGAGCCCCTTCTTTGATACTTTTTTATTAGAAATAGTTTGGTACTGGATTTTCACAATGTTTGGTACTTGTGGGCCAATACTGGTGTATTCACACAGAAAGTAAAGCAAATGTTCTGAGGGTTTGTGTTTGTGTTCAGTTCAGCCTCTGACTGAACTGTGCAACATCTAGTTTTAGTCATATTTTATTGATCTGAATTGATTTAGTTTAAGTCTTCTTTCGTTAAGTGTAATGTGGTGTTTAAACATTTCTCAAGAATTTACAAACTTCTGGGAGGAAACATCTATTAAGTTGTAATTATTAAGTATGCTACATTTCTTAAAATGTGGATTTTTCTTTTTGTTACATTTTCTTGAAATATGAGAGCAAATTGTTAATCTATGGTTATATTTTTTGGGTTAAAAGTTATTATGTATTGTATTATGTATTATAGACCTGCTCTGCGCAATGCTCATATTATTCTATGAAGTTACAAAATTACAGACCATGATTTTACTTCTTTTTTTTTTTCTTACCTTATTTTTTTTGCCTGGGCCATTATGTTCACTCTGGGCACTGTTTAATTCACTAGATTTGAAGTGGGAATCAATGTGCCCTTTTTACAGGCCGTTCTGTCTGACACTACAGAGCCAACGTAATTTATAATTCACATATAGTGCTAGTAGCCTTATGCTCATGACATTGTATTAAGTGCAAATTGAAAATGCCAGTTGAAAATATTCAGTGAAAAAGTCATGTTTATCGAGGGGTGGAGGACTGGGTGGAGGACTGGGTGGACAGAGCTTTGGAGAAGAGAGCCAGGGGCAAAGATGGACCCTCTGGAGTAACAAGTACTTACAGCCATATCAGATTCTGCTCTGATCAGATGTGCTTTACTTCATAAACGCACACAGACGTGCAGAGAGGAGAAGGAAAAGAGAGACTGGGGCGAAAGAACAGAAAGAAGTGGAGTCTCTGAGTGTAGAGCGCAGTCAGAGGCTAGACTGAACATAAACACACACCCCTTGGTGTCCTGGAGATTCGATCTCTTGCCCACTCGTCCCTTCCTAATGTTTCTTCCCATTTTTTTTTGTTTTTTATTTAAAATGTTGTTCATGAACCCTGTAAAATTATTAGTCAATATTGTTTTGATATCGAGTATCATGATACTAAATTTGATATTGGTATCAAAGTCAAAATTGTAGTTTTGTGACGACACTAGTTTGGACTATGATCTCACCTGAACTTTGACTGTGAATTTTGATAGATGATGGTAAAATGCTAACCTGACTACAGTAATAATCCCACCAGAAGCCTTGTGTTGATGTTGACTGAGTACATGTTTGAGGCATCACAAACTGATGAGCAAAGGGCCAGTAAAGAGCAGCTCCAACCGCCCGCTGAGCAGAGCACCTTCCCTGTGACTGGATGTAGCGTGTGTCTGCTAGCTGCCAACTGCTCTCTCCACATTAATCACGACCCGGGTTCTAAAGTTTGAACTTTGACCTTTAGCGCTGCATCAAGGCCCGGTGACAGATGGAGACAGAGCTTTGTGTCCTCGCGTCAGATCATCCATTTCACACTCACACACATTCGCACACACGCATATTCACACTCTCCTCACACATGAGCTGAGAGCCGAGATGCGCAGAGCATCACCCATAGCAACGGTCGTTCGGTCACCGCCTGATATTTCATTGTTGGAAAGCAGCGCGCCCTCTGACACTTTCAGAGTCTCATTTTGACAATAAACTATTTGAAATAAGGCTTGTGTGTAGCCATGCCTATCAAAGACGCTTTGTAGTCATGCTTCTAATTGAAAAAGCAGTGATCATCCAGAAGAGCAGTGGCAGAGTGGCCCATGCAGAGGAATTTTGTTTATCATAAGCAAGATGCAGAGGCTGAAAGACACTGATTAGCATGAATAAATTAGAAACTATTTCAATAAGTGGGTGATAGCTTATCTTTGAATTACATGCCCAGTGCAGCTCTCCCATTGAAGATTAATTGCCTCTCACAAGGTATTTCGAAAAGTTCATTTTCATCAATTGATTTCCCTTAATTCATGAATTCCCTAGAAGTGCATGAAATTGGTAACAAGCTCTCCATAATCACGCTTTCTGCATCGTTAACCTCATTGGCAATTACTCATCATATGTATCGGTTGTGACATTTGCGGAAGCATGTTATTTTTGCACCATTAGGTCATGACAGGAATATTATCATAAACTAATGGTTAATTACAAGTTGAACAAAAGTGGTGCTCATAGTTTCCTCAGATTTCTGAGTGGAGCAAATCTTGCTTCCAGTTTAAAGGGATAGTTCAGATTGTTTAAAGAGGGGTTATATGAGATATTAATTCATAGTGTATTACCTACTGTAGATGGCGGACAGTACGTCCCCAGCTTGAAGAAGTATAGAGAGGTACCAGCACAAAAGCTGAGCAATGAACTGCTGTGGACAGAGTCTGCAACGAATGATATCTTAGCCACTTAAATATAGGTCCAACTTAAAAAAAACAAAAAAAAAACAAAAATCAATATCTGTCTATATCTTGCAGTTAGACAGCCTTTTTCCAATGGGAAACCACCGTCATATCACTCTCTCCAAACCAACCAAACTACTGAGACATTCAATTTCTGGTCAACCACTGCCTCAATCTCTTAGTTTGTGTGTGTTATTGTGTGAATCTGAGCTATGCTTTTGAAACACTGAATTCACAGACTAGGACACTGCAGGTTGGTTTGTAGAAACCGATGTTTTGCTTGTATAATGGCAGCTTCCTGTTGGAAAAAGCTGCCTGGCAAAGTTGAATGGTGGAAATGTTCTAACTGTTCTAACTCTAGCGTACGCTACAACTCTCTGCTTCTCCAAATGAGGGGCGTGTCGACCGCCATCATTTATTCTTTTTTATTGTTTATCACCACAATCCACTCATCTGCCAATGTAATTACGTACAAACAATGAGAATATATACATACAGCAGTGAAAAACACATTATCAAATTTTGATACTTTTATTTGGCTCTTACACCAAATAAACAGGAACCTCACCATGGTGTTTTACTACAGGACTAGTTCATTGCGACGACATTTTTGAAGCTGGGGGTAGAATTGTCCAATGTTTTTTCTTTGTCCAAGGCTATCATCACCTCACCAGTACATTATTGTTACTACAGTATTGGGGTCATTTCAGTTTCAGTCAGAGACAGGAATGCTGCCTTGAAGCAAAAAAGTGGGCCATTGAAATAAATTGAGAGAGGAGTAACTCCAGGGTTGCAACTGAAGAAATGGGCATGGATTTTACTGTAAGAATGTATGCCAGGTGCATTTACACTGATACTGTGAGGTGTTGGTGCTTATTAAGACACCACAACAAAAATAATGACTAGGTCACTGTCACACCTACACAAAAAAAAGCTACTACAGAGGAATTCCAATGTCACAGACAACAGTTTGCACTATATTAAGCACATTTTTATATCAAAACACTGACTCTAATCTGCAGTTGAAGCTTGTGCAGCTGCTGACATACAGTATATCATCATACTGTACTGTTCCCTCATCATCCTACACTATCATGGGACCCTGAGGTGAATTCCTGCAGTACATTAATAGGGTAAATCACTGGATTCATCATATGTAATGATACCATTATGGAATAATGTTCATCAGCTAATGTACGCTTGCTGGGAATCTATTTGTGTCTTAAGCCGTTTGTTGTCTGCTACAACTCCTCACATCTCAAATCTTTATTAACCCACCCAACATCCAAACCACAAGGAGATCTTAGAATATGAAGAGATGCCAAAAACAGATAAGCAATAAAGGCTGATGAGGTTTTATGTCTTTGCCCTGCCTTGCCAACACTTAGTCCACCTCCTCTATTGCTTCTGGGCTCAAATAAATGGAAAGAAAAAGAAAACATCCCTTTTTTCTGAACATTTTATTGCTTTTTATTATTGGTGTATGTGGTTGTGTGTGTGTTTTTCTGTTGAAAATGATTGAGATTGATATGTTTAATAACACTATGAGAGAGCAGCAGGTGATATTGGAGATAAAGCTGGAGTGAAGTTTATGGGCTCAGAGTCAAGTACTGTATGTTAATACTTTGAAAGCACACATTGCAGGCACATGAGCGTGCACCCATGCACATGCGTAGACATAAACACTGTTGGTGAGAACGAGGCAGAAACTGTAGTTTTGGGTTCTGGATGGTGAGTGTAGGGCTGTGATGGTATGGATTTTTTCTTACCGCAGTGACAAAGCAACATATTCCCTTGGTATGGCAGTTTACTGCATCTGCCTTAATAATTACTTTTTATTGGACTTCTTGCAAGCATACTGTCATAAGCATAACGTAGCTCCTTTAACGAACAGCACAGTGCATCCATAATAATAAAGCCATAATGATAAATCCAACAGCAACTGTCTGCTGTAGTTATTGATTAATTTTTCCACCTTTAAAACACTGTTGGTTAGTATGTTGTCCGCCGGCCACTGGCAATCCCGAATGCATTGGGTCGAGTCTGTCAACCTATCAGACTCTGTGTTCCTGA
Organism: Lutjanus campechanus; assembly: GCA_027495735.1. NCBI lineage: Eukaryota > Metazoa > Chordata > Actinopteri > Lutjaniformes > Lutjanidae > Lutjanus > Lutjanus campechanus. The sequence continues at coordinate 15,902 of JAJHUR010094550.1, read as the reverse complement.
CTTGTGTGTGACAGTGCTGATTCATAGATGTATCAATAATATCAATGCACTGAACTCAACATGAGATTGCCCAAACTCAAATCACACCCATAGAGCAACACTCTAACTCTTAACATAATGAAGATAAATACGGGTGCTTCCTTTAGCATTTTTAACCAAAACATCTTTGCAATTTAGTTGCATATAATGTCCATTTGACTAGCTAACACATTACCAGCTAGCATGCTAACCTTACTCTTTACATCTTCCCAACAATAAACCTGGCCTAATTTTCTTAATTTCTTACACTTACTTATAATCAAAAACACAGACAGTTCCAGCACCATACACACCAGTGATTCAGGCAAGACACTTAAATATGATATAATAACATTTCTGCATTAAATTGTCTGGAAACACTAGACATGTGTTCTAGATTTTTATAGATTTTATAGATTATAGTTCTGTACTTACAACAATGTTCAAACTCAGAAAAGTGTAATGGTGCACTTCATTGCTAACCACTAGTTGCTCTGTCTTTCATGAAAATACAGGATATGCTGGATACATCAGAGAGTGATGAAGGATGTCGGCAAACTAGACATAACATAACAGGAATAAAACCTGTTGTTTAATCGTGAAGAAAATAACAACGTAACCATATAACCATGATCCCACATTACTTCAGATGCCATCAAACTATGTTATTTGTTACGGGGATGAGCAGGAATGTCATTGGACATTGCATTTTGTACAAGCACGCACCATGCTCTCACTGGCCCTGGAATACTTTTTATATCCAAGTGAACCTTTTCATTGGTCATTGCACATATTTCTGACATTTTTTTGTACAATACATTGTACGTCTGAGTCTAAGAGCCTGAGGGCCATGAAATGATGATGTGACAGACAAGGTCAGCCATATTTACAGTAAAAAAAAAACCACAAATTGCTAAATTTGAGGACCAAGGCCTTTCCAGCCTCTAAGGTTGAATGTTTGTGTCACGACCAGTGTAAAAGCCTTGTCAATAATGACAGATTTTGCTTTTTACTTGGATGAACTTTTCCCAAAGTTAAGCACTACAAATTGTCTGTGCCTTCTTTATGACACTGCAAATGGAGGTAATCCCTTTGAGTAATACAATCTGTCACTGTTTATGTTTAGTTTCCGTGTCTGACACCTAATTAACGGACTGGAAGTTGGTTCGCTTTTGCTGCCTGCAGTGAGGAAAGGGAATTGAAAACCTTTAGGAATAGCTGTGTGGGAGCTGTCTCATTACTGAGGTGTATATTACGCCCTACAAACACAGGTATATTTTACAGGTGTATTATAATCCATCTGTATCAATGTCATCTCTAACAACCTGTGGTTTGGGAAAGCATTTGGAGAAGGTAATTGTAGAATTGCAAGGAGCCGTTCAAAGATCTGCTCAGGATTTCTTCACTGTATCCAGCAAATCTGAAAAGTAAAACTCAAATCTGCCCCTAATCCAATTTCAAAGCTCTGCATGTCGTTGATTAAGGACGATCTCTCCTCAGATCAGTAAGCATCTGCGTTTTAATAAGATCATTAGATTGTATTGTGTTTAGACAGGAAATGTACTCAGGGGAAAGTACGGCACCTTTGTCGATTTCTGTAGTGTGGGTAGGATGATAGTGGACAAATGAAGGAGTTGAATTACAGAAAATGAAGCTGGAATTTTCTGTCTTTTTCTCCCTCTCAGCTCTCTGTGACTCCTCTACCTCCGCCCATACAGTACTGCCGTCCATTACAACAAGTGGCTGGGCTTCCCCTCTGTGCTCTAATTGGGTAGCTGGATGGCAGTAGGTTTAGCCAGTAATGGGGTCCTGCAATTTGGTAGCAGAAGTCGTCCTGGAGGGGGCCTGTCAGAATTCGTAGCAGAGCCCAGTTGTGTGTGTCCCACTTTGCAGCTCCAGAAGAAAACCCCTGCATTTTAATAGTGCAGCTGTAAGCATTTCCGTAATTCAAGGTGGCGTCATTAGAGGCTTATTTATTCACCCGAGGCGTCTGCCAGGAGGGAGATGACGCCGCCCAGATCAGCTGTGGCAGCTCACTCTCAGCACCTCCTGCAGGGCTGGAGAAGGGGAAATTAGAGAGGAATGGGCAAACATGACAATCATGGCATCGTTACTGAATTAGCACGTAAAGAAAACAACAAGCAGTGTGCAGGTATTGAGGGATGGGTTATAATGTGCTGTTGTTCAAGGGGCAACATAGTCACGACTGTCTCTGATGTTTTTCAAGAGGTGGAGGAGGTGTAAAAGGGATAATACAGGGCACTCAGAGAGAAGCAGCCGAGAAAAAAATTATAGTAATGGACTTTGCAGGCTTTCAAGGTAATGTGTCAACCAAGAAATTTGCAAGCGATTCCCACAACAACGTCTAAAAGGCTTTTCACAGCAGGGGCGAACTTCCATGTGAATAATTTGCCCCTCAGACGTGACCACAATTTTTTTCTAACCTATATTCCAACCAAGCAGTTGCTCTCAGTCTCTTTAAGTTAACCTTACCATTTCTATAATGTATTGTCCTGGACCACAATCTCACCCTTATAAGTAGTTTTGCTGCCTAAATGTGAAAACATGCAGTTTGGCAAAATGCTCAACCTCAAGAATTTGTGGCAAAAACATTTTTAAAGAAATATTTTTCAGAATTTTCAGAAAAATAATTATTTGCTTTTGGAAATGAGAAGATACGAAATCTTGGTCTGCTGAAATTGTACTTACTCTTCAACCAATCGATTGCACAATGGTACAAACAAACAAACTGCATGTTATCTCTAAATTAATTAAATCACCCACAGAGCAGTGAAACACTCTACCTAGTAGCCTAAATGGGTGCTACTCATAGTTACGCAGGGATACCAAGCAAATGATATCATGTAGTTTAACCATTGCTTTTTCCTGTGTAACTATATTGTTGCCTTCAGGGCAGGTATACCATGTAAATTTACATACAGCAACAACACACACATACACACACTTGTGATGAAGGTCACACCGGTTTCCATACATAAACAAAGCTCAGCGCTAATGCAGCTTGTATAAGCATCCGCAAAAAGCAACATGAAAAAACAGCTCCTGCCATCCAACCTACTACTCTCCTCATGTAGTTGCTTCAAATGAGGCTCAATGTTGGTACAGTTTTCTCTTCACTGTCCCTCAGTATTACAACTTTAGTCCAGCATTAGTGCAAGTAGTCACATTAGCAACATGCTAGTGCCAAAATTCAACAGGATAGCCTACAAAATAAAAAATAAAACAACATGAAACATGGCAAATCTTGGAGCTTTCAAATTTTAAGTCAACAACAATAATGGATTAAGAAGCGGTTCTCTCCTTATTGAAGTAACACCAGTGACTGTCCAACCACTGAGACTTTGGTAGGACAGGGGCCTATCAACCATCCATCCATCCATCCATCCATCCATCCATCCATCCATTTTCCTCTGCTTATCTGGGGTCGGGTCGTGGTGAACGTCCCAGTCCTCAGCTACGCTTTCCAGGTCTTCCTGGGGGATCCCGAAGTATTCCCAGACCAGATGAGATATTTAATTCCTCCAGCAAGTTCTGGGTCTACTCTGGTATCTCCTCCCAGTGGGACATGGCAAGAAAACCTCTGAAGGAAGGCGCCCAAGAGGCATCTTAATCAGATGCCCGAACCCCTTTAGCTGGCTCCTTTCAACACAAAGGAGCAGCGGCACAAGCTCCCTCTGGATGTCCGAGCTCCTCACCCTATCTCTCAGGCTGAGCCCTGCCACCCTATGGAAGAATCTTATTTCAGGTGCTTGTATTCATGATGTCATACTTTTGGTTGCTGACCAAAGCTCATGACCATAGGTAAGGGTTGGAACCTTGATCGACTGGTAAATCGAAAGCTTTGGCTTCTGGCTCAGGGCCCTTTTCACCATAACGGTCTGATACAACGCCCACATTACTGCTGACTGCAAACTAATTCATTAGACATTATATTTAATTTGTTTAATCAATACAAAAAACAAAGTGCAAAGCAACAAATCCAAGTTTTACAGGGGGGTTATGTGCTGGGCTGTTTGTCGCTGGAGGCAATAACTTACTTGAGTCTATTCTGGTTGCCTAGTAACTGCTCACAGCCAAGAAATAGTCCAACATATAGCCCCCTATAAAATGGTGTATTGTCGCTTTTATACTTGGCTTTTTGTTGCTAAGTTGAACAGTTTATAGCTGTAACTTCATACTTAATGAACAGATATGTGAATGATTGTTAATATACTGTATCATATCACATCTCATTAACTTTCCAGTTAAAAAAAATAAGGTAGAGAAACAAATTGTCATTCACTACAACATACATTAAATCATACACAGAATTATAAATCCATCAATACTAATCTTGAAATCATAGAAACTGGATCCTTTCACATGTACAAACATTCATAATACTTCATGATAATCAGAATGACCTTAAATAACACATATATCCATCCTGTGCTTCGACCCATTGAAATCCAAGAAAATAGGGCACAAATACATTTTACATTCTTTGCTCTCAACAGGTTTACATATTATTTCTTACACCATTTTCCCTGTCTATGCTTCCTTAAACTGATTCTTGATCTAGCTTGAGCCTAATAGCAGTGAAGTCTTTTTTTATTATAAACAACAAATGATGTTTGTTCTAGTCAAAACTAATAATACACTGACTGAGCCTTTTGGACTTTTCTCACTTCAACTGTGTTGAACTATAGTCAATTTACAAAATTAGATAATAGATAATATAAGGGCCCAACCGATACCGATATAGCTGTGACAGACCAATACTGGTGGAGGTGTTGTAGGAAATATGCACCTAAAGCACATTGCCAAACAATGATTCTGTTAAGGTATTATGTTAAAGTGATATTCCACCTTGTGAGAATAACCCACTCAGTATATACTCACCACTATGCCGATGTGATGATGGGTGAAGGTCTTCAGTTCACCAAACAATCCTGGAGTTTTAGGAGAAACAGGGTAGCAGCCTCATCCAGTACAATGGCAGAGATCGGTGACCACGGATAAAACGTTAAAAAAAGCACACAAAACAAACACAAAATGTCTCCATCCTGCTTGTGTGGTGTAATCCAAGTGTCCGCAAGCCGCGACATTAAAAATTAACCGCAAAAGACGCCATTTACGCCATGTTTTTAGCTGGCTGCTACCCTGTTTCTCCTAAAACTCCAGGATTGTTTGGTGAACTGAAGACCTTCACCCATCATCACATCAGCATAGTGGTGAGTACATACTGAGTGGGTTATTCTCACAAGGTGGAATATCGCTTTAACATTTTCACAACAGTCTTAAACTGCCACTGACATTCAGATATTCTGCCTTAAGAACCCATGGTATCATTTTAGCTCAAAGAGGAACATTGTCATAGCTGACGCTACCTGTAGACTCTGTTCCTCTCGTACAATACAGGTGCATTTTTTTCTCTGTCTGTGTGAAATGCAACACAAAAATGCAGAAAATTGTCAGAGTTGGTGTGACCGAAGGTTGAATGCTGTAATTCTTTATTGAGTTTCTGTATCAGACTGGTGTGAAACAGCTTTATTGCTGTCAACTAAGATGATGTCAGAGCAACCTTAAACCTCGTTCACTATCATTATCCTCACTACAATGGTAAGGCTGCTGTGGTGGATTTTTACATTTCTATTGTATGTAAACTGGACTGAAAAATGCTATTCACACGACCACTCACATACACATAGACACATTCATATGAATAATTAATGTCTGACATGAACAATTAAAATTCAGCCTGAAATTACCCAGTAGTCAGTTTCACCATTAGGAGCCAACACTGAGAAGTAGAAACAAACTGAACACTTTAACTTTAGCAGCCACTTGATAACTTAATTTTCTCATTAGTGGGAGTGGAATTTCAAATAGATTTACGTTTGTGTTTGCCAAATGGAAACCCCCTTAAGCACTCAATATCAAGTGTCCATCGTATGGCCCCTCAGCAACAATGCTTGCAATGTCTCAGCTCTGTAACCTAGCAACGAGACCCCCACTTATGTATATATAGCATCTTGTTTAGGATGCTGTTTTTAAATAAGGAACAACAGATGGATGAATCATATTTTGCTTGTGCATTAGCTGTGTCCAAAGTCCCTCTATCACACAGTCACTATTCCCCAGATGATTAAATGTTTTATACTTGACACTGAGCAGTAAATTAAGTTTTAGTCAGTCATTTTGCCGCTTAGCTGACGGTTGTTGTGAAGCGTAAATACAAAAGCCTGTATTGTGGTCATTTTAATAAAAATGATTTTAACATTAAATGGACGCATATATTTTCATATTGGATTTTTTCGTTTTATTGTTGGATTTTCCTAAACGGGATATAATATGTTTGTGGTGGTAAATGTCTGGCCATGGTTACACTTGTTACATTAAGAAAACACAACTAAAACTGCATGAATTGTTTGATGGTGTCTAACTATAGTAGTTTTTAAAGGCATAGAACAAAAGCATGGGTTATTGTCTGGTGAATAAATTACTGTTCTGTATTTCACAGACATCCCCATTCCATAGATGATAAAAGTTTGCCTCATCTTATTGTATAAAGTTTGACTGTTGTGTATTGATCTTTTATTCTGTTTCCCGGACTTGGCTGTTATTCTCTGCTGGAGTGTTATACAGTAAAGCAACTCAGCTATAGTAGCTCTGAGCTGAAAAACTGAGGGCTCTTCATCTGAACCTTTGAAAACCTCTCAGTCCCTGCCAAAGGGAGATAGGATCAGTAGACAACCCCAACATTTTCAATTTTGTGCTATCAGACACTGAGGAGATGTGTCAACAGTGGGGTCCTACAGCAAGTAAACACAGGAGTCTGACAAGCAATAACCTAGATTCAACATCGCCTCCGGTCCTCTCCCACTGAAGGTCCGCCACTTTCATCTCATTTAGATCCAGATCTGTTGATCAAAAATGACGCCTATCCCCCCACAAAACAGACAACAGCAGTGGAGGCGAATGTTTTCTTGGGCAGTCCCTCATATCATTGAGGGTTGTGCTTGCTGGGTCGATACGGACTCGGGTGGTGCCATTTTAGAATCAGAGATAGTTTTTTTCCTTGAGCCAAAGAGGTTCCAGTTATATGAGTATTGATGCTTTTAATGATGCACTATCCTGTGTTTGACTGGAGGCTATTTGCCCTTATTATACAATTAGTGCATATGGTTATTGAGTATTATGGGCTTAGCGTTGATGATACATTATCAGTTTTTTACAGTGGTGCATTAATGAAGCATTCCAGGTCACAAATTGGTATCAGTACAGTAAAAATATTCAAACCCCAATTCCAAAATAGTTGGAATGCTGTGTCAAACACAAATAAAATGCAATGACTTGCAAATTCTTTATGATCTCTAGGACACTATTTGTTGAAGTTTTCAAAGTGAAATTCTTTCCCATTCTTGCTTGTTATAAGACTTCAAGTGCTCAAAGTGTTCAAAAGTCTGGGGTCTCCATTGTTGTATTTTGTGACACACCACATATTTTCATTGGGAGTCTGGACTGCAGACAGGCCAGTCTAGTACCTGAATGCTTCTACCACAAAGCTACACTGTTGCAACACATGCAGAATGTGTGTTGGCAGTTTCTTGCTGAAAGAAGCAGGGATGTGGCTAAAAAAGATGTTATCTGGATGGCTACTTCAGCTTACTTTCAGCATGAATTGGGTTTTCGCAAATGTTAGTTACCCATGATACCACGGGCTAAGCACCCCCATACCATCACAGATGCTGGCTTTTGAACTTTGCACTCATAATGATCTGGATGGTCCTTCTCTTCTTTTTCCTGGAGGTCATGACATCCATGTTATCCAAAAACAATTTGAAATGTGGACTCATCAGGCCGCATCAGGCAGAGAGAAAATTGGTGAATGCGGCGAGTTCTCCTCCGTCACACATAAACACGAATTAAGAACAAATCTGCTCAGACGAGTGGTTCTTGCACGAGGCCCATTGTTCTTAAACTGTTGGATTATTTGCCCACACAGTTTTTCACAAAGTGCTGAACCTCACCCCATTCTTGCTTGTGAATGGAAGTCTTAAGAGGATGTCCCTTTCTCCAATCATTATCACCTGTTACCAATTAACCTGTTTACCTGTGGAATGTTCCAAACAGGTGTTTTTTGAGTGTTCCACAACTTTCCCAGTCTTTTACAGTAATGCCCTTTTCCCAATAGTTTTGAAATGTGTTGCTGGCATCACGTTCACAATGAGTGTATATTCACAGAGAAATTGTTTATCAGTTTGAAATGCATTTGCAAATCACTGCATTCTGTTTCTGTTGTCATTTTACACAGCATTCCAACTTTTTTGGAATTGGGATTTGTATATATGTTTTTTCTTTCACTCGATTATACAATATTTGAGGAGGGAAGACAAAAGCAGTAAGGTAAATCTAATTAAATGGTGGATATTGTCACTATTCATACTGTATGTTCTTAGCAGCATCCTCATAATAGAGTGAAGAGGAGAAAGTGAGGGTGGCTGCAGCTAAAGGGAACAAAGCTCAATGACAAAAGAGACCATGTGACTCCAAAAAGTGTTGGTGGGTCTAAAGTAGAACTTTGGAAATTGTTGAATCAACTTTTCTTTTGTTAGTTTTTTAGCAGGCATCAGGAGGGATCAGAGGGTAGAATAGTTTGAAGCCCTAGACGACTGAGAAGCCATTACTGTATGGCACAGTCCACTGCAGAAAAGCTCCCTCAGAGATTCAAATCTTGCCGATTAAAATAGTGTCTCATAAGCCTGTATGTGTGTGTGCGTGAGTGTGTGTGTGTGTACGCCCATGTGCCTGCATGTGTGCTTAGCTGAATGTATTTAAATGCCTTTGTGGGTGGCTGCATGTGTGTCTGCGTGTGTTTTGAGCAGCCTAAATACCGAAGCTTTTAACATCAAAGCTCCAAGAGGATTTAAGTGCCCAAGAAACTTGTAAATTATGATGGTAAGTGATGTCCAGCAGGGACTGTTGATGAGATGCCCTCAATAGAAAAGAACTTTTCTTTCTGAGAATATGCTTTTTAGGGACTTACTTGGATTTATGATACACATCCTAAAGTGTACCCTGGTTCTAGGCCCATGAATCACTGCCCACGTCTCAATTTTTTTATGAGTGATTCAAAAAGGCCTGGTTTTGTTCTTGTGAATAGCTGTTTGAGAAACAACTGAGCAAATCGAAGCCTTTGTGGGTGGGACTTAACTCACTCTGCCAAGCTCTGTCAGGAAATATTAAACATAGTCACAGTCAACAGCTAAATCACTGCCCATGATATATTAAACTGTGTCTAACTATAAAATAAACACAAATGAATTATGCCCATAATGATCTCATTGTTTTAAAAGAAATGTGAGTTTATCATGCACTGTAAGCACACACAGACTGAACACATGCCTGGCTTTATTTGCTAGTAAGCTATATATTAGCAGCCAATAGGGTTCTGCATCTGTACAAAACACTCCGTTCTTCCTCATATTATCAAAAAAAATCTATCTTATGCACAGTGCAGTGCGACTGTCATTGCTTCTTTCTGATGAACACAGTACACAGTGTACTTGATCCTTCTTGTGCACCCATGGGCATGCTGAGGCGTGGTCAGGCGCATTGTTAGTGCACCCTATTTTCCTGCTATTTAAAAGGTCTATTATTCAGATAGCATGATGCGCCGACATCGGCGGGTTCACAACAACTGCTGGTTACACATACAGGGAGGCACAGCAGCACATATTGATGCATTTGTTCATATGCAATCAAATGGAGGTGTTGATGGGATGGAGGATTGGGAGACGGCGGAGGCAGGTGGTATACCGACCAAAGATCACATACCTGATCCTCAGCAAAGACAAATCCTGCAATAAACTTAGCTTATTACACCAGGCTGTAACAGACATCTGTAATGTCCTGTTAGATAACTTGGAGACAAATGCCAGGCCATCTGTCCATAATATGCACTGCCTGCATGCATACATGCATTTCCTCTGCATACCTGGCTTTTAAAGGGCATGGGAGATGACACTCTGGCTTGTTTAATTCTTGCTAAACCCAAAAAATATCTATGATTAATTAAGAGACTAAACACAACCTCTTTGCTCCTTACTTTATGGCCAGATTATGCGTAGGTTAATTAGCAAAAGTGAAGTTGGGCACACCCTAAATGCTGTGGTGCCATGCATTGCAGTCCATGTGCTATAGATTGTTTGTATAGGACTCTTTGTGTTCTAAGTATTTATGAAAATGAACGTGCCTATTGTTTTCTGTTATGAGGATGCCTTGTGATGTGTTATTGATTTCTAGCCAAAAACTGGTTTCTTTGTAAATCTGCTTAACTTACACAAACTGTACATTGTGGCAGTTCAAGTGTTGACTCAAAATGTAATCAGAGGGCTGGAAACTAGTGACTGGCAAGCGGAAAATCAAATCCTCCCCCCCAATGGAAAATATTTAACAAGATGTTAATGTCAGACTGAATCATACAGTCTGAATAAACTACAGAGTATTTTACCTAAAGTGAGGGGTCATTTATGTGTAGCAAGAACTGTATCTCCTTGCTGAAAACTAGAACACAGGCCAGCTCTCACTGTTAAGATATCCACCACACCTTTCTTTACTCTCTAATGTAATATAGATGATATTACTGGATGAACCAGAGGTTGCAAATTTGAAATGCTAATCTTGTTTTTATTCTTTTTTTTCTAGTTCCTCCCAAGATATATGACATTTCCTCTGACATCACGGTAAACGAGGGCAGCAATGTGTCGCTCATCTGTACAGCCAGTGGGAAACCCGAGCCAACCATTTCCTGGAGACACATAACCCCATTAGGTGAGTTCACTTCACCTCTCACATACCTATGCTAATGAATGGGCAGATGGATAAATGGACGGAGGGATGGATGAATGGCGAGAGGAAATGAGGAAGCATGGACGGGATCAATAGGTGATAGACTGAGGACGAGGGAGGACTGGTAGTTATGTTGCAGACGAAGAGATGGAAGGGGGAAGGGATGGAGCGAGAGATAGATGAGGTTGGATGGTTTCATGACAGAAGAAGGGAGGGGGGATGGATGTGCTGTAGATATATTATAGTGAACATACAGTGTCATGGAGAGAGTGAGACCTGAGTACATATTGAGCTCCTGCAATTATGTTGCCATGTAGCGTTGTGTATATAAGGGCAGAGGCAATGGATAATTCATTGTTAGCCTTTGTCTCACCTTAGCTCTAAGCAGCTTGAGAGATACAATGGTAAGATAAGGGATTATTTGTTTACATTCATAAAAATAGCATAGTTCTAGCATTACAAATAAATCACGTAAAAAAAACAAACAAACATCTCAAACAGACACAAACTGTATAACAAGCAGCTACTGATGTGTTGACACCTCTTGACCGTATTATTGATATAGTTTACCCTGAGTTCAGATCCATCCATAGTCTTATCCATCCCACATACAATAGTGAGGCCTTACAGTTGCTAATGCAGCCACATTGTGCTGCAGGCTGAACACATAAGAAAGAAATAAGAAAAAAACATGTTTTTCAAAAAAATATGTTTTTCAACATAGTTGCATTTACTTAATGATGTTATGGACCAACTTGTGTGCAGCGAACTGAAGTCAGTTTTATTCAGTCTAGTAAGTAATTGCATGATTGGCCGGCATACACCACAGGTTATTTAACAAGTCTATACACAGTTTCTTAAAAAATGTGTTGTGAAAACTTATATCATTGAAATAATTAAGGTTTAATTTAAAAATAAATAAAATAAAAAAAAGAAAATATATCCCTTTTTAAAACATAATCCCTCCTTCCCTTTAACAACCCCAATCCAGCCCTTTGATAATTTATAAATATGAAAAGAAATTAAATAAATAACTGCTTCAAATCAGAGAGGCTAATTAGTCAATTAATTTGTTATGTCTGTTGTTAATCACAGAGATATATATTTTATCAAAAAGTTTTAACTCAGGCTGTTTAAGCAGAGGGGATTCACACTGAATGAAAAAAGATGTTAAGTTCAACAATATTTCTTTTGTAATTGAGAAAACTAATAAAATGGAGATAAAATAGAAGACGGATTGTTCTTGTGTTTAAATTCCTGACTTTACAGGTCAGACATAGCAATATCAACATTCAAAAATTAAACGTATCTTTTAAAATATTACTACCTCTAGACTTCTATTTTAAAGGACCAAAGTGTAGGATCTTGTAAGCTTGTAGAGAGCTCGCAGATCGCAAGGAACTGAATACCACGCCCCTTCCAAGTAATTCTGTAGGAGAAACTACGGTGGCTGCAAAACTTCTAAGGTAACAAAAACACAATTCTTATTTTCAGGTGATTGATGAAAATATGCTTGGAATATTATATTCCATTTTTGCCATATTCTGCCACTAAATCCCCATAAATCTTAGACACTGGACCCTCAAAGTAAAATGAGACTATTCAAGCAGTTAATACACAACAAAAACCATGGATTTTATTACTTGCTCGAGGCAGTAGTTAATGTGTTAGCAGAGTACAACCTGCCACAAAATCAAACATGTTGATGAGTACTGAGGATTTCTCATCGTTGCAGGGAGGCCTGAGATTTGCTTTGGCATTTTGTAAACTCATTTCATTTAAGGTGCATTAACAAAGAATATCTTTATTATTATCATTATAATTTATTTAGGTGGCTGCTAGTCGGAGCACACATACATCATTAAGTGCTTTGAATACTGAATCCTCCCTTTGAAAACTCATTCCAAAGCATTTAACTGTTGCTGCAGAGCCCCCACCCAGCCACTTCGAGTCCTCCCTCATTTTCATATTAATGGATTAGAGCCTGCTGTGCTTATCAGATAGCTGTGAGGATGACTGCATTTATCTTATGGCTGTCAAATCCTCCTCTCTGGTGCCTGCCCTGATTGCGTTAGGGGAGTTTTCAGAAGATGATCAAAAGAGCCATCCTCAGAGTCCGAGTGGCAGTCACTCATTCTACTTTGAAGTGTCCACACTTTGAAGTATGCCAGGGAAGAAATGATATGCTGGTCAAAAAGAAAGGGCCCGGGACTAAATGTAATCACAGACTGTCTCCCAGCACATCAGAAAAGAAGCCATTTGCCATGGGATCTTTGAGTCGGTTATTGTAGTAAGGGCGATTTGTCCAAAGGACGTGGTACAACTGAAAGGTTGTAATAGGCTAATTACCTATCGATGAAATTCCATTAAATCTGTTGGATATGCAGAACAGTCTGCTCTAACTAGTGCACAGGCAAACCTGAGTGTGCTGTCACAGCATATGGAATATTTCTTTTATGAATAGAAACAATCTTATAACCACCAACTGAACTATCTGAACAGACACTAATACAGACAGAAAAAAAAGAATAAAAATTTTACATTTTTAAAGGATTTTAAAATATGACAACAGGTTATTCATTGCAGCTAGTAAATATAGCTATACCTGTCCTGTGTAAGAATGTTCTAAAATCCAAAATAAACTTTCATATAAAGCATCGGTGCTAAAACAGTTATGTCGTCCACCACATTTTTTTGTGGTCAGCTAGTTTGTAAACTTCAGCAAAGAGAAGGTCCGGAGAGCTCAGAGGTTAAAAAGCTTTTATTCAGATGGTTAATGGTGAAATTCTAAAAACAGACAATGCTTGTTCAAGTAAAAATATAACTGGGTTACAACCCATATGTAGCAGCACAAACAGCCTGAGGGATACTCTGTCTTTGTTGTCCATGTTTTTTAGAATTTCACCGTGTAATAGCCATCTGAAGAAAATCTTTTTAACTTTTTGCTAGAAGAGTGCCTTAGACCTTTCTTCTTTTTGAAAGTTTGGAGACTTCTGGTTCAATCAAGGTCACACATTTGTTTTTATTTTCTTCCTTTAAGAATAAGGAGATTAATCCAAACTGAAACACTGGCCAATTTTTGCAATTTTACAAAACACAGAGATGCCCTAAAGAAATTTGCTGCTAATGCAGAAAACACAAGCAAATACATAAATCCTGCAAGTCGAACTCCACGGAAAGTCTTGAGGGAGAGTAACTGTCCACTTGTGAATGGTGTTGTTAAGCTGGCAGTGTGTTTCTTCACTTGTTTGTGTTTTTTTATATTTGCAGAACTTTGATTTTAAATGTTGTCTATGTGTTGTCTAAGTTTTTCACTTGTTTGTGTTTTGTAATAGTCTGACCTGCTGAGTCCAACGATTCAGATTTTCTTTTTCCAAAGAACTACAATTGACAGCATGCACAGACATTTTTGTAACCTTTCCTTAATGGAAATTTAAGTTGTGTGTTCATAATAAGACACTGACTATTAAAGGAGCAATTTGTAACAATTCCAAACAGCGAGTTGGAGCCATAGACAGTAAATTAAATAGGTTGGTCAAAGTGAGTTCTTTTCCCCTCACCCCCTCCTTCCCAGACTCGAGGAAACTCAGGCAGGCCGCAGGAACACTGCACTGTCAATGTAAGGGTAAGCCTGCTATTGTGAAAACAAAAGCCCACTGGTCTGAAAATACACACTCTGACTTTTGAGTTCAGTGACTTCCTGCCAGACTTCATGAAATTTTTGCTTAATTTAAGTGTCATAAACATCTACACC